>JAPYZM010008565.1:0-16481 GCA_030522845.1 Psyttalia concolor | reverse complement strand
TGATTGGCTCTTCCCAGAATCCAAGGAGCCAGCATTGGCCACCGGGGCTTTCACCCGATCGGAACCAACGGCAGGATTTACCTCTATCGGAGGAGTTACCGCCTGGGATAATACATTTTTATCATCAGCACTGTCCATTTTTCCATTATGCTGTTAACGGAGCCACCGCAGAGGCTGTTATAGGGGGCCCACCCTACGCACCCTTGTTTGAGAGTTGGGTTTCTCTAAACTGCTTCTTAGTTGGGATGAATCTCTTAAGCCCCTCCACACGGTGCTGCAGTTCCCAGGAGGGGTGTGTGTGTGTGTGTGCGTCTGATCGAAATGGAGTCGCTCGCGATCGATAGATGTCATCAAGGAGAAGATCGGATTAGTTTGGGAGTGCAATCACATTTAAACCTATCGGAAAGATATTTACGAGGTCAATTAGGGCCGAATAAAAATAAACAGTCACACAAGATATTGGGAGACTGGCCTCAACTTGTTAGTGTGTTGATACCACAATATTTGTTTGTTTTTTTATGTGGTAACAAAACGAAGTATTGGTAGAAACAAAGCCAAGGAAAATACATATATTATGATGAAAAAGGGTGATTGAAATTACACAATAATTGAGAAGCTCAGAGAGTATTTATTAAGAAATTGCGATTTGGGGGGCCGATAATTATGTTTATAGTTTATAGACACACTGTAATATGAGATTCTAAATCTTTAATGATGGGATTATCATCTTTAAGCCACCAGAAACGATTATTTGGGGGTGTTGAATCGCAAATGTCTCGCATAGGCATTGTTATGGGATAGGCAAACTCATTGAAATTACGAATTCGGATTAGAATTTTCAAATTTTTTTTATGCCTTTCGAAGTGGTATAAAATAGGGACTGGTCGTAGTAAGTGAAAAATTGAGGTTTAGGATATCCAATATTAGCTAGATGGGTAGCTTCATCATCAGTGAATTCAGTAAGAGCCTTAATTGTGGCATTATCAATATTTTGTAATTTAGCACAATAATTACGAATGATGTTGATAATATGAACATCGATCCTAAGGATACTAGCTGTATTGCAGGCGATTTTGTTGGTGACTCTGTGAAAATAATTACTGTGGGATGGTCTGTACCATAGAAGGATGGTTCTAAAACAGTGTCTTTCGAATATGCTGATTTCTTGCATCTGATTGGCTCCGATGTTCCAGAGCACTGCAGTACCATAAGTGAGTACAGAATTCTACCTCTAAGCAGTAGACTACCACGCACTACTTCTGAATAATATTTTGTATTTCTATCGTTTATCAATCATACGACTGGAATGATTAATCAGTCATCGCCATCTATTATTATTATCATTATCAAAAGGCAAACCCGTGCATTCTTTACCTAGTATTTACTACTTACCCTCGTGTATTTCCATGACTATTCTTTTTAATTTCTAATTTCCTCGGTTTTATCGAAGTATTTTCTCGATTTGAAACCTCTCCTCTAGCCTGCCTCTTCCTCCCACTGTTCCTCTTCTTATTATCTGCGGTATCATGGCCATCTTACACTTAGCTGTGCCCCATTCGAGCTAGGACTGCACGGGAAACCGTGCAGAAAATTAGTTAGTGACATTGAATCGCCAATGGTCGGTGTGTTCACCAATGTTTGGTACTTCTGCCCTTGGCTAAGTGTTGGCCTAGCAATGATATGTCAATGCTTGGTGCGTATACAATTGGCCAGGTATTGGCCCAACATTAAAGCCTGAATCTTTAGCACTCTTACTCTTGGCCAAATATTGGATTAGCAATGGGGTGCCAGTGATTGGCCTATCAATATTGGTCCATACTTTGGTTAGATGGGCTAGATGGGTGCTCAATGTATCCAGTTTAGTGATTGGGACCAATCTTTGGCCAATTTTGATGCACCATAATATGTGTACCAGATCGTCACCAAACAGTGGCTCAATGAGTGACAATTTGCAAACCCTACTTGTGATAATAGAATTGGTTGAAAGGAAAAAATAGAAAAGAAAAAATTGCACGAATGATACAAATAATTGTTATTTTCCTATTCAATGTAAAGTTTTTTATTTGACCGATTCTAATCAGTCACGAAGAATATAGAGAAATGAATGAGAGATGGAAGGATAGAAAAAAAATTTGTTTCTCCCTTGTTGAATTATTGAAATGTGAAAAAAAACCTCTACTTCAGCCCTCCGACTCGCTCGTTCATTCGCTTGCTTCATTATCACTATCTCCGCTCTTTTTTTCGTTTTTCGTTTATATTCGCGCGAAAGCCCGTCGGGTTTTCGTCGTCCCATGGTGACAGAGTACCCACCACTCCAACCCCCCTATCTAGTCTTGCGCCTAGGTGCTCGTTACTCATGCATTTATTCGCTCTAATTACGAACGCGTCGGTTATTTCAAGCGGTCCCTCGTTCTCATCTCTCTTTTCACTTTGGGTATTCCGTGAGTTTTTAAGTACCTCCTTCATCGTGGCTCATCGTTTTCACTGGAATATGACAATCTTTTGGGGAGAGTGATAACAGACCGTTTGAGTCATAATTTATTTTAAATTCTTGGGAAAATATAGTGGAGGATGGAAATTGAAACTTTTAGTTAGTCAGGCATCGAGACTTTTAGGTCATCTCAGGGGAGCGATGAAGTCGAGTTGAGAGAAAGATATAAACCACTTCGGCTAGATTTCGGTGAAGAACAATAATAGATGTGGGATATCTGTATATGGAGAGAAATATTCAATGAAAAATACGAAACAACTAACATAATTAACTGGCGTGATTTGATTTCCAATTTCTATAGCAATTGAAGAGAATAAATCTATGATGTTGTGTAGCTTTTCCAGTCCATCACCGAAAAATGCGAAAAAGAATGGTAAGACAAACTGATGCCATCTGAATAGACTTTAAGTGTGAAGTATACAAAAAAAAGCATCAAATCACTCAAAATTTGGTTCAAGTATAGTATCGCTCCCCCACACATATTCTCATATAACTTCAACAAATATGAATATATTGAAATCGGGTGTGAATATTATCAAAAGACGAGTGTCGGAAAATGCTATAAATATGAAAACGTTGGGTGTTTACATAAAACTCAAAAGATATTGAATAAAAGAACATTAAAACACAGAGTGTTCGAGGTGTTTACCTTGGTATACGATCACGATTCAGCCGAATTTCAATTGTTTCTAGCGCAGTTTTAGTGTGGAACGAGTTATGGATGGTTGAGGTTCGAGAGATCTGTACTTTATGCGACGACCAGTGCATTCAATTTCTGATTTCTTGCAGCTTTTATGTCTATGTGCGCATGGTGAAAACCCAGTGTCACTCCCTCACCAAAATGAGATCTGTGATTTCTTACTGACGGTATAGTTCCTCCATGAAGATATTTATCTTCATTGGAAATTCTATTTTCCATTTTTACCGACAGAAGGGTCAGAGGCGTTGGATGGATTGGCCGTTGTGAGGATCACAGCGATTCAAATTTGCTATCATTTTGTCCTGTGTCTTGTTTGTGTCTGTGTTAATATGTGTTGTGAACTTACTAGTTCCCATACGTATTACACCCCCTCAACATTTAAAAAAGAACGGAAGTGGGGGGGGGGGTGTTACTATACTTTTACCCACATTGTTTTCTATTTTCAAAGTAATAATACTATACACAAATGGCTGTCATCAGCATCATGCCATCTACAATTTTTTGTTTTAATGTGTATTTCTGGTAGACGATAAAACCTACAAAAAAATGGTAATATTTAATCTTAAGGGCCCTCCAAAATCCCCACGATCCCCCCCCCCCCCCCCCCCCCCCCCCCCCACCAATCGTTCCATTGCCTTGTTCTGATGTTTTCTAGTGTCGGACACTGGTTGCTTTTAATGATTTGTTCGTATCAAGACAAAGTTTAAAATTCATCTCCTTCCCTATTGAAGGTGTGTAAATTAAAATAAAGTAAGTATTTAAATAAGTTCCATTACATGCAAATCAACGTGCGGTAAGGTATAACAATCTTCACCAGCACTTAGTGTTACCGAAGCTTCGTGATGGGGACGCGGCTGGTATGAACCCCACAAGGTGTACCACGGTGTACAATGGTGTTGATATTCATTTAATGGTTTAAATCGAGTGCAAAACGAGTTAAATATCATCCTAACACGATAATACATTCATTTTTCCACTCAACAGCGTATTTCACAATTTATCTAGAATAGTACCGCCTGTTCTTGAATATTATAATTTAGAACGGCCAAACCGATGTCTAGAAGTGTGAGGTAATCGAATATTGATGTGAAATCTGTTAATTTACAGATTTCCAAAAAAAATTCTCCGTAGATATTTTCGGGTGTCGACCAAGCCTGACTCAGACATATTGCATCTCTCTCTCTTCCTCTCTCCATCTCTCTCTCCCTCCTCCCTTTCTCGCTCAGTAAAAATGACAACAAATCACCCCCTAGAAAAACAATTCTGATAGACGTATCAATTCCCCTGGGTTTGTTGATCGATCGACCATAGCGAAGAGAATAAATAATAATAAAAAAAAATACATGAAGTGAAAAACAAAAAAGGCCGACGAAAAATTGAAAGGAATGCTCTCCATGAAAAATAGAATGAAAAATATTCGACGGCGTTTGGTCGTTGGCCGTTGGTGGGGGTGGTGAAGGCCGGAGGAGAATGAAAAAGTGGGTGAAAAGCTGTTCCGGGTCGAGGCCGTGGGAATAATAAATCATCCCTCGGCCCCTCACTCTTTTTACCGCGAGGATGAGAATTTTACAGGAGTACCGGGAAGTCTAAAAAACGGTGGAAAAAAATAAATTGCCGATCGGCGTGAGGTGAGGGCTTGGGAAAATCTTGCGTTCCGAGTTGAGGAGAATTACAGAAGCCTCTGACGCCACTGTCGGGAAATTGATTTCGTTTTATATTCAAAACAAACTCTATCAGCAGCTGTGCACGCCAGCACTCGTGTGTACGTACAGTCGTTTCAAAACACTGTTGATTGAAATGTCAATGATTTATTTCGATAGGTACCGGTGGCACTGAGCATGCAATACTATGTCATATTTTCAATCATTTAATTTCGATCATCGTTGAAATTGGGAGTGATTTTTGAATTTTTTAAAGAAGTTTGGGTAAATATTAGGAAGATCTCTCTCTCACCCCACATTCTTTTAAAGAAAAATATTAGTTTCTATCGTGCGATTTTGTAAATTACAAGAAAACCGGGATTGTCGGAAATGGTTAGGTCGAAAGTTACGGCCTCTAGAACATCTTTTACCTCGCAACTCTTTGCGTGACCCGATATTAACGGCATAGACTTGGTGGAGTTTGGTCCCAAAGACAGCACATGTTGATACAAGAGCCGACAAGGAAGAACACAAAGATGATGTACAAATCGGTCGACACTGATTCCTCATACAGTCAATCCATCCAATTCCTCTGTCCCAACCATGTCAATGAACAAATTTGAAAGCCTTATTTTAATTGAAGGGAACATCTTCACGAATGGGTCAAACGGTCCGGAGAATCAATAAATCAACTTCGTGAGGTGGCGACAAAAAAATACACACTATGAGCACTTGAAAAAAAACATTGAAAAATAGCAATTCCAAATTGAACTTCAAGTGCAATGTTCTTTGAACAATTCACGGACACGTCGATACTCGACCGCCTATCACTGGTCCCTCACGAAACTGAGCAACAAACAGTCAAAATCCGGGTGATCGGATCTATTTTTCTAGGTGAATCCTTTCAAGGGAATGCCTATGGCACCTTTTGTTTTCGATGTTCCTTCGTTCGATATCTTTACAATCTCACGTAAATATAATTTCTTCCGATGCACCAACTATTCGTCATAAATTGTATTTAAATTGAGAAAAAACGCGAGCTGAAAATATTGATTTTTTTTGTGCGAGTTAATTAAAATTTATAAATTATTGTGTAAGAGGGGCTTTATTAATAATGACCGAAGTTTGCCGTTCTCGTGGGATATCTGAGTTTTTCCAGTGCGGCATATGCAAAAGTCAGATAATAAATGATTCGTATTTTAGACAGAACTTGAGCTTTTCAAATATCAAGTTGAAACGTCATGAGCCCTTCACTTGAACTCCTAAGTCTCACATGAATATTGTTTTTTCATTGGCTTTGTCCAGCGAAAAGTGTTATTACAATATCGGTGATGAAAATTTTAATTCAGTAATAGATAATTGAGAATAGTTTTTGTAGACTGAAGATCATTGCCGGTTCAGTAATTAAGAATTATGATTAAAATGAAAGCCCACTGATAAAATTTCCACTGAATCTTTGGGTCACTAACAACCCCCAATATATAATTAAATCATCCAACATTTTCCACGTTCCGTCAGTTGGATAGCTATTGAACAGGTCACTCAGTTTATTCTGTCTGAATTATGAAAGCACTCGTTTCGTATGGATCAATTAAGCCCTTGGCGAATGCACAAGAGGATAAGAGAAACGTAAAGGCCATGTTTATGCATCTCTCTGTGGTCCGGGTATTAACAAGAATTACATGGGGATTTTTTAAATGTTACGTTTCATGCAGAGTCGTTATAACCTACCACTGCCAAAGCCCCACACATGTCTGAAAATATATTTCGAATTGTTTGGGAGAGGGAGGTGGGATTAGTCCCGTTTTCGCATCGCTGCAAAATACACATTCAGGTCTAATAAACTCAAATATTTGCAAAAATGGTTTTACTCCATGCATATTCTTTTCCATTTTCCATTTTTTTTTCCTCTTTTATTTTCATTTTAGCTGACGCTGTAAGAGGATTATAAAAATATAAACCAAGAGGAAAAGTTAGTCAACGATAATAGACAGCAGTGCCATTTGTAAAATTCAATGAGCGACTTTGAAATATTTGTTTCAATGTGTGAATTTGATTTTCATAAGACTTTGATATTCTTTCTTTTATAGGAGTATTCCATTATTTTCAAGCATTCATAATATGACATTCGCCCAAACTGCCTAACAGCAGACACCTCAAAAATAGTGATCCCTTCCTTTTCAAATATTTCCCCTATCAATTGCTTCTCGTAATTTGTTCGTAAACCTTTCAAATAATGAATAATGGAACGAGAGAAAAGTCACCGGTGGCGCAACGTTTTCTATACCCCAACATTTTCATCTGAACTTTCATATCAGGTACAAGTCTTTCCCTCCTTTTATTGCACTTCAGGTATCGATGATAGAGATACTGCCGGTGAAGCCCGCTCAATTCTCGCAATTATCGTCGCCTCATATATTTCTATTTGCTCTTGTTTATTTTACTGATACAATAACGAAGCTCGAGTACTGTAGGTCGTCACTGCTGTCGAGTTATGCCCCTCGGAAGCGTTTCCTCCCCCTCTATTTTTCAAGTTCCTCTTCCTTCCTTTTTTTATAGTGTGCACCGAGGGTAGCATCACAATAAAAATCCGAGGAAACAATGAAATCCAATGAAACAGCATTCATGAAGTTGTAATAACGAATTTTGCATTTTAATTTCTGGGTTAAGTGATTTTTTCAGTTAATTAAATCATTGGGTAATTGTCTCTATCGAGGAGTGAAGTCCATTTCCCGGGGTTGAGATGTTTTTGCGGAGAAGGAGAAATCAATCGGGAATAAATAATCCAGGAGGTGTTGTCAGAAGGATCAGAAGGGTAAGTTGTCGCGGTCATTAGTCTCCACAGAGAGTCCATCTGTTATCTTCCTTTCATTTTTTTCCATTTTATTGGGATTTTACGGCTTTGATTGAAGCTCCTGTTCGTCACTATTCATCCATAATGAGGGAAATGGAAGCATCGAGGCGATTTAATGACCTTGGTCATCTGTGTTTATGATCCATCGATTTTGAAGAGAGTAGAGAAGGGTGGGGCAATGAAGAGGCGGTATGAATTTTTTTGGCTGAGGGTCAAATAGTGTCATGTCTCTCATGACCACCTTGGGAACTTTATCATCAATCTGCTTCTCCTGAGGGCCACACCCTCAACAAAATTTGACCCATCAGAATTTCGTTTGGCATAGCAGAAATGGGAAAAAAATGATGTTAAATGAACGATCCAATATCGTAATTAGACCCATTTAATGAAGCAATTCTCACTATTGAACCCCTTAAAACCCTTTCAAGATCGGCCACTTCGTTCAATTTCTTCGCAGCTATAAAAACGCACCAAGGTATGTGCAAACAAATAAATTGAATACTGCAGCGAAATTGCATTGTATCGAGCGGCTGGAACGATCGACCTGGGACAAATGAACATTCTTTTTCTCGCGCACGCGAGAGACGCCATATAATTCCCCGTGAAATTTAACGACGTCAATGCAAGGCTGGACGTAGAATGTTGGCTGGACGTGAATGAAAAAAATTGCGACCGGTGAAGGAGGAGGGGGAAATATAAAAATTTCGCTTTGAAACAAAAAGATGAACTCAGCCGCCGTCGACTAACGAGATTACTTCGACGTACCTCGTGGCGTACGTGTGAATTTTTTTCGGGTAACAGAGACTAAAAAACAATAATTCCCTTTTTTAAATTTTTTGTATTTCGCTAGAACAGAGCATTGAAACTGCAATGGGAATAACAAGGATTTTAACGAAGCGCGTGCGTGTGGATGAACATTTTTTACATGTCAGTTCGAGTATTGAGTAATATGACGCAGAATGTGAAGACGATAAGAGGAAGTGGAGACTACAACGGCCATTGTAGAAAATTAATTTTTGGCCAGCTTTATATATTAATATTTGATTTAATTCACAAACTGGATGAAAAGAACAAAAACCGGTTCAACCCTGACAATTTCATCCACTTCCCCTTCCCTTCAATATCTCTCTGTGACCACTGCTGAGCCAGTTAATTCCAGCATTCTAGGAAACTCTCCTGTACTGGTTGAGGTGTCAAAGCCAGGAGCATAAGTTTACAAACCCCTCGCTTCTCCTCACCCTGACAACACAAACCTTCTTTACCCAGCCAATCGCGCAGAGTCCTCTCTGCTGGCGATAGCCAGCAAATGGAATTTCCGTTGAACAAAAAAATCATTCCTCTGGCGGGAAAAAGAAATTATAACAAACTAAACGTCGGGAAATTAATTAAACCAGCTCCCTCTTTTCTACTCACACTCAATGACGTTTGCAAATACAAAGCCGTCCCTTTAAAAAAAATCTCTCGTGCTGTGAAAATACGATCCTATCCCTCTGCATCTCTCTAAGAAAATTGACATTTTCGTCTCTCGTAATTAATGTTTGCTCACAATTTTCTGACATTTAGTTCTATCGTTTGTTCCACATCTCCTGTAATATCAATTAAAAATCGTGAATAGATGAGCAGATAAATCAATTGATTGAAACTACTAATAACAATGAAAAACTATTCATTAATGATAGAATTCGGAATTGATTTGTACAGCTCGCGTGTTGATTAATTTATTTGACAACTCAATGAAATTTTATTTTGACTGATGATTTCGTATCGGGACTACAGTTTTGTGAAATAGTATATTTCAGCACGTGTGGGGCAATTTCGTTTTCAATTTTATGCCACGACGCCTGGAACCGGCTGAATTAGGCACAAGGCGCGAAGCGCCGAGTGCGTAATCAGCCGGTTTCAGGCAGGAGTGGCATAAAAGGTATTTTCTGTGCTGCTTGTCGAAATTTCTCCCCTGACAATTGGTTTGCATACTTCCCAAACTTGAAAACATGAAAATCCCTACAATAGTATATTATGCAACATGTGCGTTATGGTGTTTTTGGCTCGTAAGAGGTTGTAACATCAGCCGAAGGCGAGTGTTATAATCCCATGAGCCAAAAAACATGATAAGCCCAAGTTTCATACAATATTTTATGTCATTGTGTCCGTAATCAAACGATCCTAACCTCATCGCACCAGGCCACAAAAATGAAATTTCCCTTCCGCACATAAAAAAATCAAATATTTTGATTTCTGCACGAGTGACGAAGTCAGTTCGATAATTCTGGAGGAACTGAAAGGAGAGAAGGGGCGGATAGTGCGGTCGGGGGGTAGCTGAGGAGCAGTTGCACAGGGGGGAGGGGTTCGGGAATACTAGTCAGTTCTCTCTCATCCTTTTGCATTTTTCTCTCGTCATCTTGAAAACAACCGTCAGGCGGTGAAGGAGATGAAAAAAAGAGAGCGTGTGAAGGGGAAGGTACTTTATTGTACTTTATTTCTGGCATTGCAGACAAATGCCGCGAGAGACGAGAAACCCTCACATTTTGACGCAGTCCATTGTTCCGTAAAGCATCACACGATTTCTTTCACATTTTCACAATTTTTTTTTTTGTAAATGCATCGGATGGTGAGTGAAGACTCCATTCTCGTGAAGATGGTGACGGTAAAAAGAAAATGTATTCGTATTTTAGGATTTTTTTTTTCGCCTGGCCCGGCGTTTGAAATGGGAAGACATTTGTCGAGTGGAAATTACATTTGCAGAAACGAATTAATTTGGTTTTTTGGGGGATGGAATTGTCTCGAGATATACCGAGAACAACGTAAGAGGATTCTTGTGGTATTTTCGCACAGAACATGCAGAAATGGGGCGGGGGGCGGGGAGATTTAAAAAAAGATGGAATGATTTGTTTAATTAGTCTGTAAAATAATAGAGAAAACCCATTTGAGATTGATGTTTCTTTGTCTTGTTTTTTCCTGTACTTAACTATTAGTTTTTTCTCTATTTATGCCACTAGGCCGTGAAGAACTTTTCTGGCGAATATGGGGTTACAGGACGAGCCGAAGGCGAGTTCTGTAATCATATGAGGCAGAAAAGTTCTTCACAGCCGGGTGTCAAACAATATTTTTTGTCACGACGGTTGTCGGCGGTGTTTCACGGCCGCGAAGCGGCCGTGAAGTAGTGCTTTACGGACTGAGTGACAAAAAATATTTTTTATATTTATAAATATGAACAAGAAAAAGAAAATGGGAGGGGGAATATTACCTGAACATGAAAGCTCTCTCCATTTGCTCGTAGATCCATCGCATCTCACTCTTGTCACACCGAGTACAAACAACAGTAGGAGCCGTGAGGTAGAGCTGAGTTTTTTTTTAAGAGGGAGAAAAAAGAGATAGAGTGAGAGATCTGGAATTTTCCAGATACAGAGAGGGATCCTCTAGCTCGCCAATTTTCCGTTCTTCCGGGGCTTGGGATGCGAACAACGTACGGATCTCTTTAATCCGTTCTATCAGAGGCAAATGAACAGTGAGGGCTGGTGAAGGTACGTGGACAAAGGATTTTGCCTTGTCTTCGAGCGACACTAGATTATTTGAAATTGATAGGTTTCGCGGCTAATAAATTGTCGGAGGTAATATTATATAAGGGAGAATACGAGGGCTCAAATTCAGTCAGGATGGAGAGAAAAAAAAATTTTCAATGCTTTTTCCGAAAAATATATAGTAAAAAAAACATGCCACTTTTTTCTCTTAAACCAAAATTTCATACAATATTTGTTCTCTGAAATCATTTCCCGGAACAATATTCTCTAAAGGAAGAATTTTTCATAAAAACAATTGTCATAGGTAATAATTTTATCTCCACCCGGCTATTTTCCGATAAAAAAGAACAAAACTCGAATAGTCTGCCGTTAAATATGTCCGCTAAAAAAATAATAAACCAATTGTTTTATTTAAAAAAAAACACCATAACATCAATATCAATTCCCTTGATTAATTTTTTTCGTCGGTATGAGCAATAGTTTCACATCCGCCTCTTCTGCGTTCCTACAGAAAAAAAAAACAAAAGAGACTTTTTCCCATTGAATACCTCCGCTCATAAAAAAACATTAATGAACCAATTATTTTATAAAAAATTATTACATTAGTATTGATTTCCCAGTTGACGCTTTTCAGAATGAAGGCAGGATGAAGGCAGTATTCACTGATGCAAAAACCCCCCTTCCAGAGCCGTTGAAAACACATACAAGAGTAGAAGTACACATTATATATCGATAAATCGGTCGTGCATTTCCTCTGTCTCTTCATGTCTACGTGAATCGAAGTAAATATCCGACTGTGAACGAATGAAAAAGCGCATACGCGCGAGAGAGACAGATAAAAAGATGTGAGAGGGAATATAGAAGGGTGGAGGGTTGGAATGGACGACGGAATATGGAGAAGAGAGAGGTGTAGAAATTCACGAGACAGTAACGATGCCGGAGCCGTCGGTGGATAGATAAATAAAATAACGAACGTGCTCCAGACACACTTCTCCGCTTCGGGGGGAAAAAATCAGGTGGTGGAGAGCAAATGGAAAATGGAGAAGATGAAAAAAAGAGAGGTTGGCGCGGAAGAGGGAGAGATTAAGTAAATGTTTTATCAAATTTCAGAATGATTTTGTGATTGCGAATAGCTTGTGACACATGAAAAGATGACTAATATTCTGGGAAGGTGCCATTGAAGTAAACCTGTCGGTGTATATAGTTTTCGAAACCATTGAAAGTGATTTACAGATTTTCTAATGACACTCTCCCAGTGGTGAGTTCGAAATTCTTATAAATGAAAAAAAATCAAGTCCTTTTCGCACACTTTCACGATGATTTGGGTCTTTGCATTATAATAATACTAGAGATGGACGCGCGCGTATAATTACATTGGATGCCCTACCTAATGAATATATATATTGTCTATTATTTGCAGATGCATGCATATATATATATTCGGATATATATATACATCTATATATATACATATATATATATCCGAATAAAAAGGCTTCAAAAAACGTTACATTGGATTTTTTTATAATGGATTTTTTCCGGACAATCCACTTAGCACTAAACCAGCAAAATTTTCGCAAGTGTTTCGGATAAATTCGGTACACAATGTTGGTTGTAACGAGGGCTGACCTTTGACACATACTAATTGTCGAGGAGAAGAGGCCGTGGATGGAGTGGGCGGGGGTGGACTGCGTGCACTTAGTGTCGAGAGCAAAGCCCCGGGTGGATATCAGGCGTCGGCTACATCGAGGATCACACAGTGGAGGTCTGGCTTGCACCTGCTGTATATCCCCTATCGACGTACTCGGATTTAATGCTTCGCCACAATTAATGACCGTTTCCCCCGCCTCAGTTGCTTGCACACATCGTCTATGCGTGTAGTCTAGCTTGCTATGGGTGGAGGGGGGTTGAGGGAGCAGGCCTGATTATGGCGAGGACCTGTCCGGGATTAGTGACACCCTCAAATTTCGGACTAAATTCCTATCTCACGTCTCGGAAACTCACGAACTGCGTGTACACCGTTTAATGACTTTATTTCCATAACTCAACTTCGGCTGATCGCAATGGAAAATAATTTAGTTTGATTTGCTCGATTTTTTAATAATTTTTATATATTTTATTAATGGCACCGTTGGTCCCCACGTGACTGGCCCTCCGCCTGAATTTTACAGAATATAGGATCGAAAATTGGGGTAAACGCGTCGGGATTGCAGTCGCCCCCAGTATTGTGGAGACATTAAAATACTCTCAGTGGCATATCCACCTCCCCCTTCATCATATCTCCGCGAAACAACCGCCACCCCCTCGAGGCATTTCCGAGTTGACGTACATACGTTGGAGTCTCCTTTCCCCCGTCCCCAAGCAGGAACTTTCGTGTCTCGTGAGCTTCCGGAAGACTTCAGGCTTTCTAGCAACTCGCCTATCCCTCTTCTTCAACCCCTCCGCAAAACCCCACCGGAACTCCAGAAACGTATATACTAGTGCCAACATACCCATCCCCCGATGGCATTCACCCTCACAACCTCACGTTTATTCCAGCCTCGTATCTTGCAACTCACAAGGTATACCTGGAGTACATGTCCACTGGCAGGAACGAAGTAAGACAAATGCGTCCCAGGTGTCGTCACCAGACCGAGAAAAATCGAATCTCGAGTTTACGCCGAGTTGACTACTTTTCCCTATTCCTATGTTTCCATTCCTCGTGAAACGGATCAAGGGGAAGGGTTATTCTCTCTTGTGATTCGATTTTTATTCGCTTATTGATGCTACACTACACTACATACTACACACTGTACATTCCGCAGTAGACATTATTAAAAAAAAAGGATCCATTATAAAAAAAATCCAATGTAAAGTTTTCTGTCACCGGGTTATTCGCATATATATCCGTTTTTGGGGTTCTTGGAGCGTATATCCTGCTGATTCTTATTCTGATACATTTGAGTCTGAGACTGAGCCTGAGACTGAGTCTGATTCTGAGTTTAAGTCAGAATCTGAATCTAATTCTAATTCTGAGTCTGAGTTCGACCCTGACTTTGATTTTATATATTCTGATATATATAATTGAAACGAAATATAAATCCCTGGAATAACGCGGCAAACGGGATTATACGTGTGCATAGGGCGCGATCATTTCTAGTATTATTAATGATTCGTGATTCAGTTATATCTTTCTTAATTTTAAATTAAAATTATTATTAGGAAAGATATATACATATACATTAATGTATACGGTAAGAAAAAAACACTTGTCTTTCTGAAGTCATTCGAGAATCAAATATGGAACGGCACAGTAAGATTCAAAATTTTCAACAAAAATTATAAAACCGTCACATTGAGTTGAAAAAGTGATCTTGAAGTTGAATTTTTGTTTCCCC
Organism: Psyttalia concolor; assembly: GCA_030522845.1. Classification (NCBI taxonomy): domain Eukaryota; kingdom Metazoa; phylum Arthropoda; class Insecta; order Hymenoptera; family Braconidae; genus Psyttalia; species Psyttalia concolor. The sequence goes on along the minus strand of JAPYZM010008565.1, from coordinate 1,901 downwards.
CCATTGAGAGATTAAAACCCGAGACTTCAGGAAATATTCGTTAACTACATTTACTCTATCCCTGAAAAAACGAGGAAAGCGCTGTCTGTCTACAGAAAAATCGAGGTGAAATCCAGGGGAGCAATCGGAGATGATACCTCTCCGATTAATCGAATCTATCTCTCTTCCACTCGGCAATCCTGGCGCAAGTGAGAGGAGAGTTCCAGAGATTTGTTCGTATTGCTGAAAAAAGCAACTAGACAGGAGCAAAATGGCCTCGATATGGAGCACAGAACCTCAAGTTATATCTCCAGGCTCCTATTATTTTCACTCGGCCGATTCATTTCGAAAAATCATCCAAAAACCGGCACGATACATTGATTGAGTCATTTCTAATTGAAACCCATGGAAAGTTAATTAAAATTCATTTTAATTGACGGCTATTGATCACTGGAGGGGCTACGAGGTTCCAAACATGAGTAGTGTGCGCATCGTTTATTAATTGCGGTCATATGCTGTGTCACATTAATATCCCATACAGCATCCCCTCCTCTACTTAAACATTCGCATCTTTCCGTTCGATAATTAATTACTCGCTGGGAATACTCTGTGGCGACTCGTATCGCACTTTGTAATTAATTATTTCGGTAATTCAAATGTCAAATGTCATTAAATTTTTTTATTCTTGATGTTGGGGTAATTAACAATTAATTATGACTCAGTAAAAAATTTTGCGGGCACTTTCGAAGAAGCGTTTATGGAGAAGAGAAATTTGAAAAATGAAGAGAAAGTCGGGAAGAATGATGCGATTTCAATAAATTAGTAGATGTGCGATGCGTCCCGGAAATGGTCGATAGAATCATCAACTTATTCAAATTTCACCATACGGATATCAGATTATGAATAATTGAAAATTTCCGTGAATCCCTTCCTAGAAAAAGCTTGAAATTGGGAAAATGTCTTTTTTGATTACTCAATGTCTAATGAAATTCGTCGCTTAAAAAGATTTGTAATCTGCGACATTCATAAAATTGCAGTAATGACTATATTTAGAGAATCGCCAGAATTTGTTACCCTCTGAATCCTTTCTAGTCCCGAAAACTTGCTCCGTTTCTTTGGCAAGAAACACCTATTCTTCTTAACCCTGCAAAATAGACTGTAAGTGCTGACGTAAAAGCGCATATCAACGGAATAACAAGTGGCGCAGGTATAGTTCAAGCAATTGAACAAAAAAAAAATAACATTACAGAACGAAATAAAACGCCAAGGAGAAAATTAAAGAGCCAAGGTGAAACTGGTTGAAAAAGCGTTTGGGTAAATGGAAACGTAAGAGGTTTGCTTTGCTTTACTTATTCTTGACTTGTACGAAAACGAGAGGAGTGGATGGGAAAATGTATATACACAGAGGAAGGAAGTGGAGGGCTGTGAGTGGCTTTACTAATAGATCTCCCTTTTTAAATAGCTCCTCACAATCCATAACCAGACATACTAATATTAGATTTGGGAATATTGAGGTTGAGTATCAGATTAGCATTAACATTCAGTTGTTGGGGTTTTAATAATGTAATTAATTTAATTAGTTTAAAAAATAATATTTTTTCAAAATATTCATAACTGGAAGGACTGTAATGTTATTCTTATTTATTATTATACAAAAGTTAGGTTTATGAATATTTACACAATTTTATAGAACAACAATTTCCCACACTTTTTCAACAAAGCTTCTTTTTCGGTATTCGACATGGCCTTCCACAACCCGAGGGGAAATTATCCTCAGCTCCAAGTCAAGACTTGATTAGGCCTGACGATTGATCAAGATGAGATATCATAAATGAATCAAGCTCTGATCAGAGATGTAACGCGGTTTTAAATCAAGTACTTGATCACATCGAACGGATCCGGATTCGATCATGGTTAACAGA
>JAPYZM010008559.1:0-11797 GCA_030522845.1 Psyttalia concolor | reverse complement strand
CCGATAGCGCGCTCCGCGCGCCGTATTTGAATTTCCCGCCTCGAATATGGCGATTGTTTCGACCAATGAAGAATCATCCTTACGCTTTTCGAGATATTTCGATTAGGGCGAACTTCATTTAGGTGTTTGTGCTTTCATAAATAGGATAGGAAAAGAAGATTTGAAATTCGCGACCGTTTCCCTTCGAGTTCGACTTCCAGAGCCTTCGATTCGATTTTCATGAAATCGATTAGCATTCGAGTTTTCATTCGAGTGCTCATTCGAGACTCCTGATGCCTCTCTCTTATTTCTAGGGAAATAGAACTCGAGGAGGGTATACCTCAAGTCTTTAATGCTGAGAGTCCCCCGGAAATCCCTGAGAATCTCCAGGAGAATCCAGCTCCAGTAGCTTCTGTACGAGAGCTTCCCCAGGTCACTCAGGGGCTTCTCAGGACTCCCCACCGCTTGCTCGATTCTACTCAGTTCATAACTGAAAGCAATGAGCAACTTTCCGTATCCCTGTCGTTGAAACGGTGGGAGTGTCAGGATACACGCCACATTATTCCCATCGGGCGATTCCTTTTCCTGAAGACCACAAATCAAGAGAAATTAAATTACACGGGTCCTAATTTAACTAATTAGCGTTTCACATGAGAATGTTTCATTAACAAAAAATGGAATACTCATTAGGTTTCACAATAAAAAATGCGCAAAACTCGTCAGGCAAGTCTTGGTGAGTTTGATCCACTCCGAGAGATTTGTCCTTACCTTGGAGAAGTACCCAACGAGATGTGCTCCGTGCTTGTCGACCTCGCACAGAATGTAAAACAGAAATGGCTCCACGTCGAAGTAGAGGGTCTTGTGGTCGAGGAAGAGTTTGGCGAGGAGGCAAAGATTTTGACAGTAAATCTTGTGCTCCCTACCGTCCACTTCCCAGATACTCAGGGTTCCCTTTCTGTAGATTTCTTTCCCTACTGGTTGTCTGTGGGTACATTCGCTCTGACAAAAAAAAATATAAATAGTTTTTAGATGCCTGATTAACTAAAGGTCATCAGGATATTTCTTGTAATAAGAATGAGACACTCCGAGAGGGTAAAACTGTATTCGCCAACAACTCGTCTTCCTTCAGCCGTTAGAGAAATCCTCATTTTAATTATGTATATTCATTACAAAAATTAAAATCAAAGAATACGAAGGAGAATATTTAGTTATTCATGTTAAACAAATTAGAATGACGACATCAATGACGGAATCACTTGACCTAGGGAGAATTATTATAAAATAAATTGAAAATGTTTTATTTTAGAGGTAGGAAAAATGATTTATACCATGTGATATCGATAAGTCTTCTCCAGTCTCATATACTTCAGGCAATACTCGCAGATCCACAATTTGGGTTGTTTTCCATACTCCTCCGGGTAAGGACTGAAGTACCATGTGTCAATTTCGTAACGTCCTGCAGATAAACTTTTGAAATAGTGAGCCCCTTTAATCCAACTAAAACTACTGTCTACAAGAGAATATTTCCCCACGTACCAATTTGTATTTTGTCAATGTATTTGACTTTTGTTATGGCCTCGTGCTCCTTCTCAAGGGCTGCCGTTGTGGGATCCATCTCGGCGTAAGTCTGAAATCACCAGGTGTTGATGAGAAACGAGAAGAAAAATCACGCGGTACTCGAGTGATTTTTATTACCTTCTGAATGTGATTGATCTCGTCGTGTCTTCTCTTCTGATTTCTCGTGATTTTTCGGTCCGATGAGTCCGCCAGGAGATCACCGGCTGGGGCATTTTCATTCGTCTTCCAACTGGTGTCGGACATGTCAAATCTACTTGACATAATCCTGTCCCTCGGCACCCACTCGTCCAGTCTTCTGTTGTAGCCTTCGTAGTGAACGTAGTACTCGTAGTGGCCTTCTCCATCGTTGAATCGAGTCTGAATTATTTCAGCTGGATCTGGTAAAATAAAAATTGACGATAATGGAATTGCAACTTTATCGTTCATTTCTACAACCAATTAATCAACAAATAATTAACAGTTCCTCTAGGAAATTAATTCCCTGATTTATCAAACAAGGAATATTGGAGAAATTAGAGACAATTCTGAAGTCTCAGGGTCTCGATTAAAATTTCTATTGCGACGAGGGATGAAAAAAAATCCACATTTTCGCAAGGAAAACCCCGTTAACCTCTCCATAACTAACCTCGAAAAATGCCAAAGCTGACAGAATTAATAATACGGACGATCGTCCACTGACGATTTCATTAAAAAATCATGAAAATCGTGGAGAATGGTAGATTTTACGACAATGCTTCACATCAATGAATTCAAACGCGATCTAGCATGCCGAAGGCACCCGATCGCGTCATCGCCATGACGAGTTGCATTTCGTAGTCGGCGTGCCCGATAATAATCGAAACGAACTTACGCCAGGAGTCGTCGGATCTTCTCACCAAGTAATGCTCTCCAATGTCCAGTGGCATCTCCTCAACACTGTCAGCATCGTCCCCAGAGCCTTTACCACCATTTGTAAATACATTGTCCCTTTTTTCCTGTTTAACCATTGTTTCTTTTTGTCCCACAACTGAACTCTCTTTACTACGTTGCTCCATGTCGGCCATCTTGGTTTGAGCAAAATGTGGATATGCTTTGTCTGGCGCGCGTTTTTGGGCTGCATCCCCCACCACTCGGCAGATTAGTAACTGGCGGGAGAGTTACACTCAAGAAAAACAAAAATAGTAATCCTTCGCAACAGAATTTGCCTGTTTTTCAACCCTCAAATGCCATTTTATCCGCCACCCTCGGCTCAAGTGTCGGAAGTAAAAGGGGAAAGGAAATTCCCCTTTGGGATTTTTTGGTAATTAATTCAGGCTTATTTCATTGAAAACATTTTTCATATTTATATTCATTATATAATCACATACTAAACAACGAAAAATCAATATAATATTCTTCAATCACTCGAACCCAACCGAAGAATTGGATGTTCAAAGAGAAAGGAAGGAAATCAATTTAATTATGAAATCACTAGAGGAAAATATTTTACACGACTTTCCAGCCACGATTGTCGCGAGTTAGTCGAGCTCTAGGTAAAAAATCACGAGAATTATTTTTATAATTAATTAGGGCATTCGAGAGGTGATTTTTTGGGAGAGGGGAATGATTTGTCTAGCCCAGCACATGATTTTCATGGGATGAGACAACAGTTGGAGCTCGAGCTGCTGGGGATTTCTGAATGAAATCGGTAATGGGAAAACCTGGATTATTTTGTTTATTGTACGAAAGAATTTGCGATCTCTTGCAGGGGAGAACGCAATTAACAATCTTATATTGCAATTCAGACTGTGCAAGTATTTTCTGACTGTAGATTATTAATTTGGGGGTAATTATTCGCCAGCAGAGAATAAATTGCACTTGAAGTGAGAGTATTTTTTTAATGGAATGAGGATTTTTAATTCTAGAATATTCTAGTCCTTAAAAAGTTCTCCTCTCGATATTTCTCATTCCTAAAAACCTCTGGAGCATATCATGTGCATAAAAATAATTCGTCTCGCGTTTGAGCTAGCAGAAGTTTCCTTCAATTTTGCGAAAAATTGTCAGCTGAATTTTCCAATAAAAGCCCTTAAAATGGCCCCCTAAACTGGAGACCAGTTGTCATAATTTTGTCTTCTCTCTATTTTCTCCAATGAAGTCTAGAAAATTTATCTTCACCTGGGGAAACCGTCAGATTTTCAGGGAACGTTTGTACTGACTTCTTCAGAAATCAAATAATAACTCAAATAATCGCTTTTTAAGGATCTTTGACGCAAAAAATCAGACACAATTTTCTCACGAGTCATCCCCAATCTGCTCAACAATGGAATTGGAAAGATTTTTTTGGAGATTGATGGTCAGGATCAGGAGACTATTTTCTCTCCGAGTGGTGGCGGTCTGAAGTTGTATTCCATGCGCCTCTGCTGTTGCTCGTACAATTTTTTCTCACGCTCTCGGCGCCTCTGTCTCCTCAGCTCCTCCGTTGGATCTCCAAATTCTTCAGCAGTCTCGTCCTCCCAAGTGGCAGCATTATCGTCCCACACTTCGAGATTACTCTGGATGAGAAAGAAAACCAAAAAATTGACAACCAGGAAATTAAAAAAAGAAATCAGAACAAATTTGATCCCGGGATTATTAATGTTTTTTTCATTTAGAAATCAATTTTACCGTTGGAATTCTCTCAGCTGCAATAGCAAACTTGGAGAGATTGGCTCCAGACTCCTCCAGCTTAGATTTAATCAGCACTTTCTTCTGTTTCGTTATTTTTGGTGTCATATCCTGTGGAGGAAAGATTTTTTTGAGAAAGAAATTCCTCTCATAAAAGTAGTTTTATTTAATTAATGCATTTGTCTTTTAGTTAATGAGCTCAAAGGGTTAATTCAATGAGATTAAGGAGTTAATTTAATGATATTAATGAGCTTAGAGTTCAATTCCAGCTGATGAGTGATAGGGAAAAATTGATGACAACCTCGAAGAAATTAATTTGTGGTTCTTCCACTGGCTCTGGAGGTTTTGCGATCTGTTGTCTGTACTGGTCAATTTTACTCTGGATCGGATTCACCGGCTTATCAGGAACAACAACCACTGGATTGTCCTCCCACTGCTCCCAGTGCTCCTGCTCCTGACAAACACACCCAAATTCAGTAACAGAAAATTAATTTAATATATTAGACTCCCTCATCCATTGGCCATCGTTTTTATTATTTTCTCCACTCGTTGATAAAATAAAAATTGCGGAATTATAAATTAATTCTGATGATCTACTCTGATTATTTAATTCTCCACTTCCATCCGCTGACAAATACTCACAATCTGTTACTGACATTTCCTCCAAAATTACCAACAAATTAAAAAAATTCTGTAATTTTTAATTTTTATTCTGATCAAGTCGACGTTGAGCTGTCCTCGACGAGTGTCAAGATCGAGGTATAGTGAATAGAATCTCAGTAATCCAACGGCTCCAGAGCACCAGTTCATTATGAGTTCTTAATTTTTTGTTTCCAGATGCAAAAAAATTGTTTTTTAAACTCCTTCGGCCACTCACCCCTCGACTATTGGTGGAATTTGCCACAACACCGACAGCTGACAGCGGAATGGAGTCGCACGAGGATCTCCTCCTCCTCCTGAGGCAGCATAAGGCACGTCTGAAGATCCCCAGCAGCAGAACCACCAGTGCCTTCACTCGATTTACCATAAATTCCAATGCCATTGTTGCAATTTGTGTGAATTTCAATTGGTATCACCTAACCTACGTTTGCAACAAACATTCGACGTGGACGGACGCTGGAGCCGCCGCTGGCAACGACAATATCCCCGTTAACACTCAACGTCAAACCATAATGAGTGTTGTCTTCTTATTTCCTGAATGTTATTAATTATTCGCACATCCGATGGAGTACCTGGGAAACTGACAGCAATGCATTATTTATTACGGGGGTTTATTATGGTCGACGACGATGTAATCGCCAGCGAAGGGGAGGGGTGAGTCGTTCCTCGAGATATATCGAACTTTACAGGCGGAGAATACGAAATTCAGAGCCCACTCATTAATTAATCGAAGCCCAAATTCACGTGCAGTAACAGAATTTTTATTTAATAAAAAAAATTCGCAAAAAATTTCCGAGGGAGTCGTCACATTTTCCTCGACTGGAGGCCCATTAGATAATTTGTTTTTATTTTCAGGAGGGGTGAGTCGTTCCTCGAGGGTGAGTCGTTCCTCGAGATTTATCGAACTTCACAGGTGGAGAATACGACATTCAGGCCCGGTAATTAATTAATTAAAGGTTAATTGACGTCCAGTGGCAGAATTTTTATTTAATAAAATTTCTGAGGGACTGGTCACATTTTCCTCGACTGGATGAGGCCCATTAGATAATTTGTTTTTATTTTCAGGAGGGGTGAGTCGTTCCTCGAGATTTGTCGAAGGTGAGTCGTTCCTCGAGATTTATCGAACTTCACAGGTGGAGAATACGACATTCAGGCCCGGTAATTAATTAATTAAAGGTTAATTGACGTCCAGTGGCTGAATTTTTATTTACTAAAGGGGATACAAAAAAATTCCAGTGGCACGCCATTTTCATCAGAGGCCATTAGGTAATTTTTCTTTTGATTTTTGGGCCTGCTGTCTATCCTCCATCCAGTGGAAAAAATGATTGCTGTGAACAAATAATTGCTGTATTGTTATTAAAATAGTATTCAATTGTTTGTTGGTTAACATCCCTCGGGGGGTGTCAAATATTTAGCCCCCAAAATGTGGGTAAGTCTAAAATCATGGAAAAAAAAATACTCCCAAAATTTTGGTGAATTTTGATGAGAGGTATTTATAATAATTTTCCCGTGATAAATTTAATTGTCAATTAATAAATGAATTAAGTAGTGTTTTGTGGAGCGCAGGCGCGTCCTCTTCCCGCCTATTCAAGATGGCGAAGTACCGGTGAAGCTGAAGGGATGTTCGCCCCATTGTTCCGGGTTTTCTTGCGGAAATATCAGGTAATATCGCACAAATAATTATAAAAAACCGAATAAAACAAATCTGACGATCTCTGGGGACAACTTTGCCATGAGATTCACGTCCTCTGGGCACTTCCCCCAGCTGCAAGATGACTCGGAGTAGGGAAGACTTTTTGGGCAATTCTTCTTAGGCTTTTTTCTAAAAATTAACAAAATAAAAAAATAATAATCACATCGAGAAGGGGTTGGAGATAAGTCTTGCGAGTTAACAGGCAATAAAACAACTGAAAAACGTAGTATTGTTATTAAAATGTTGTTGGGAGATATTTTTCAGAGGATTTTGAAGCCCTTGCCGCCAAAAAGTGGGAATTTCCAGGGGGGGGGGAGGGGGGTGAGGGTAAAATCATGAAAAAAATAATATTAATCGGGTTTCTGACGTGTCAATAACGATTATTCATAATTATTTCGACTTAATAACCCTAATTTTCATTTAATAAACGATTTAGGTAGACTTCGATAGACCGCCAAATTGCCAATGCCACTGCGCACCCCCTCCGCGCCTGTTCAAGATGGCGACAGACTAGTGAGACGGGAAGCGTCCTACTCCCATTGTTCCCGAGTTTTTCGACGAAATCCCAGGTAAAATCGCCTCAATAATTATAAACAATGGAATAAAACAAGATTGGCAATCCTTGGCAACGTTTTTATCGTGAAATGCACCCGCTCCGGTCGCATATTCTGGCCAAAAGTGGAATGAATGCCCTGGGCGTCCCCCTCCAGTCCCGAGGGAAACAATGGCGGCCGGCCTTGGCAGTGGGCAGTGTTGAGCCATTGTGTTGTGTGTTTATGAAAACATTCAGAGGGAAACCCTACCGAGAATAATACGCAATAGAACAATCAGTAGATCAGTAGACATTCATCGCTGAGGACGACGTCGTAAAATTGAGGGCTATCGTGGCCTGTTGGGAATGTGAGCCATCAATGGACATTGGAGATTGAAGAGAAGGTGCAAGTTTGGACTACCGACGTGACCGACATCTCCATGAAGGCGCGAGATGGCAACTGCTGGAGAATTTTGGACAATCGACAAAATGTTTGATAAGTATTTTGTGTCCATTGACTTTTAAATACCTGGAATGCCCAATGGAGGGTGTAATTAGTAAAGACAATAGTGGCAAAATTTTGCTGTGATTGTGATGTTGTGAAAATTGGGAGAATGTACCCAGGAGTTTCGTTATTGTTGATAAAATTATTGATAACAGCAGATGACGGTCAAAGTTTGTTTTTGTTGACATAAATTCAATTTTGAAAATCATTTGGACAAAGGAAAATAGTGACAAGTGTCAGTGGAAGTGATGACAATAAGTGTTTGTGACAAGTGTTTGAGTGTTGAGTGTAAGTGTTTGTGATAAGGGGGAAAGGAGATTGCAGAACGTAATGGATATCCTTAGGTACCGCAGTCATTTGCAGAACCGGTGAGTCCTATTTATTTATCCGCATGCATTTTTGCGACCTAGACCGCGTGCATTAGGTGCTGGAGAGACTCCTAGTGCCCGCTAGATCCCCCGCGAACCGCCAGAAATCAATTTTTGCACTCCCGAGACCACTAGAGCGAAAATAAGGTCCGGAGTGCCACTTCCTAGCGGTCGCTTCAGACCGCTAATTGAGTTTTTGAGGATTTCTCGAGAACCGAAAGAGATAACCGACCCAGACCGAGTCCATTCGATTCCTGGGGAAATTTTGGGTCCGTTTAGAAGCACCGCGAACCGCTAGAAATCCATTCTTTGCTTTCCTGCGACTGCTAGACCAAAAGTTAGGTCCGAAATGTCGTCCCTGGCGATAGTCTCCGACCACAAGTTCAGTTTTTGCGAATTTCTCGGGAATCAAAAGAGATAGCCGACCCAGACCGAATCCACTCGATTCCTGAGGAAATATTATTCCCTCTTAGAGGCCCCGCGAACCGCTAGAAATTCATTATTTGCCCTCCTGCCACCGCTAGACCTTCAAATAATGTCCGAAAGATCTCGTCCCTGGTTAGTCAACCGCCAGACTCGTCGTCGTGTGATTATGAATGCGATCCGACTTCCCCCAGGACTCCGGAGACTCCCCAAGCGAGGAGAATCCAAGGGCTCAATAGTATCTTTCGTAACAAGTGAAAAAAAATGGTTTTTCGCGAGTGGGAGGTCTATAACACAAGCCGAAGGCGAGTGATGTAATCCCACGAGTCAAAAAGCACTTTTTTCACGTATTACGAACAATATTTTTCAACTCAATGTGTCGAAAAAACACTTTTTAGTCACTCGACGCGAAGCGGAGAGTGACTGAAAAGTTACTTTTCCGGCACAGTGTGGTGAAATAGTATATTTCGTAACAAGTGAAAAAAAAATGGTTTTTGGCGAGTGGGAGGTTTATATCACGAGAAGAAGGCGAGGGATATAATCCCACGAGTCAAAAACCACTTTTTTCACGACTTCCGAACATAATTTTTCATCTAAAAAATCTCTGCTTTCCGTCGAGTGACTGAAAAGTCACTTTTCCGACACCGCGTGATGAAAACATTTTTTCCGCCTACATGGACCGAAAGTGAGCTTTCCAGCCTCGCTTCACTCGGTTTAAAATGTTCACTTTCATTCATTTTTGCAGAAAAATCGTATTCAACCCTCGGAAGGAAAATCAGACAAGTATTTCTCACGTGCTTACAACCCTCGCCTGCGGCTCGGGTCGTAATTTTGTGATGACGACTTGTTTACTTTTCCTCCCTCGTCGTGTGACTGAAAAGTCACTTTTCCGACACAGCGTGATGAAATAGTATATTTCGTAACAAGTGAAAAAAAATAGTTTTTGGCGAGTGGGAGATTTATATCACGAGCCGATGGCGAGTGATATAATCCCACGAGTCAAAAACTACTTTTTTCACGTGTTACAAACAATATTTTTCATCTCAATGTGTCGAAAAGGCACTTTTCAGTCACAGCGTGATGAAATAGTATATTTCGTAACAAGTGAAAAAAAATGGTTTTGGGCGAGTGATATAATCCCACGAGTCAAAAACCACTTTTTTCACGACTTCCGAACATAATTTTTCACCTCAAAAATCTCTGCTTCGCGTCGAGTGACTGAAAAGTCACTTTTCCGACACCGCGTGATGAAAACATTTTTTTCCGCCTACATGGACCGAAAGTGAGCATTCTAGCCTCGCTACGCTCACTTTCATTCATTTTGGCAGAAAAATCGTATTCAACCCTCGGAAGGAAAATCCGACAAGCATTTCTGACGTGCTTGCAACCCTCGCCTGCGGCTCGGGTCGTAATTTTGTGATGACGACTTGTCTACTTTTCCTCCCTAGGTAAGAAATATACTAATCTCGCTTCTGCATTTAATACTCGAATAATTCCTAGGGGCTCTACGGGTAACATTCTCAGTCTGCGTATTATTCAATAAAATCTAACAAGTAATCTCCGTCTAATGCGCTTATTTCAATTGCAAAATCCATATAACAATCCACGTCTCCGATGAAAGTATTCAAGGAATAATTGAACTTTAATGAATAGTTCAATAAAAAAATCGGGATAAGGGGTTTTAAACGAGCTTCAAGGTAGTATAATCAATGTCAGTTTATAGTTTGATGATTTTTATTAAACAAAAGTCAATACAAAAGGTTTCCGAGTGACTTTCCCCCACTTTCATCTATCTTCATCAAATTTTCGTGGTCACTGTCACCTTCTCTTTACCATTTCCAGTTACAAAAATTAAAACAGTAAAATTCATTGTCAAGTGTCATAAATTTTCACCGATTTACGTATGATTTTTCCGTTTAACAATATCAACCGGAGAATTTGAATTCATTTGATCAATTCGCAAACAATATCCAGCCTATGTCTCATCTGTCGAAGTTATGGAAAAACAATTTGAGATGCAATTAACAAGTGTTATTTATTTCAATTCTCAGAACGACTGATAATACGTAATTTTTCATAAAAATTCATTGATTCATTTCATTTTGAAATCATCAACAAACTCACATGTCCCAGTTAAAGTGAAATATATAATGTAAAATTCATACGAAATTCAACATACGGGAAATACTTGAGGGATTTTGCATTGAGTAACAACAGGCGAGAGAAAGGATTCAGATGGTCCATGAATATATCTAAATAATACATCAAATGATGAAGGATATGTACAAGGATATATAATATTTACGTTTTGTTATACATAATGTAAGTCCTTGAAACACTAACTCTGTTTAATCAGATAATTCGAGGGGGCGGGGATATAAAGGATAAGCTTATTAATAAGTCCAACAGAGCTCAAATCATCACCCCAAAATGCCATCGCCACTAGAAGAATTTATTAACCATTGACACGTGAAAAATTTAACACTTCAATTTCTCTCATTCCCGACATTATTTTCACTTTTTCTTTTCATTTCCACTGAACATCAGATACAAATCAAATTTTTGCAATACCTGCCCAAAAAGTGCACTTTTCGGTACCGGTTTTTGTGCGTAAAGTGGTATTTTTCCGCATAGTGTGCGTAAAAGTCAGCGATCGTGCGTAAATTGAAACTCGTGCGTAAAGCTTCGCTTTACGCACTCGAATTTCACTTTACACATGATATTGACTTTTCCGCACTACGCACACAAAAAAACCACTTTGTCCTCACCACTTTCCGCTCAAACCTCCCCTCAAAGTGAATTTTGACAGGTATTGCAAAATTAGTATATTGTGCAACTAGTGCGTAAAGTAGCACTTTTTTCGCATGAGTTGTGCATCGCAAAATTCGCTTTGAGGGGAGGTTTGAGGGCAAAATGGTTTTTTTGTGTGCGGAGTGCGGAAAAGTCAAGATCGTGTGTAAAGTGAAATTCGAGTGTGTAAAGCGAAGCTTTACGCACGAGTTTCCCTTAACGCATGATTTTTTACTTTCACGCACACTGTTCGGAAAAGTACCACTTTACGCACGTAAACCGGTACCGAAAAGTGAACTTTTTGGGCAGGTATTGCAAAATAGTATATTATGCCATAGGTGCCCGTAATCACGCGATTCTAACCTCACATCGCTCGGTTAAATCGCGGATTACGGGCACAATGACATGAAATATTGTATGGAACTTGTGCGTAATGGTGTTTATGCCATAGGTGCCCGTAATCACGCGATTCTAACCTCATTTCACTCGGTTAAATCGCGGATTACGGGCACAATGACATAAAGTATCGTATGGAACTTGTACGTAACGGTGTTTTTTGGCTCGTGGGATTATAACACTCGCCTTCGGCTCGTGTTACAACCTCCCACGAGCCAAAAATACCATTACGCACATGTTGCATAATATAC
>JAPYZM010008526.1:0-10166 GCA_030522845.1 Psyttalia concolor | reverse complement strand
CCGCGCAGGCGTGTCATCCGATCGAAGGGATTTTGATCGCGATCGATAGGCATTGACTTTGTCTACATCCCATTCGGACGGGAGTAAATTCCCCCCACCTCTTAAATTTCTGGGTTAATATTTCAGGCTATCGGGAAGTCCGTTACGAGGCTCGTCAAGGACCGAATAAAGGAAAAAAATCGTGTTAGGAATTGTGTTAAGAATTAGTCGGGAAGATAGTAGTTCAACGCAACAATAATGAGAGCGAGCGTAGCGAGCGACCAACAACCCCGACCAATTTTTTTAATTCCCGGTGTGAGGAAGTTATTGTAATGCTCCCGAAAATGAAAAGTCTAGGACTCAGGATATCTCCACGGTTTAGGATATCTAGAGCTTTTCTGACATGATTGGTGTGTGATAGTGTCTTTGATCTAATGATCAATTAAAAAACATTTCCGATGGCAATCACTGCGTCTTGACGGAAATTAGACCCGGTTAAGGCCAAGTTTTGATAGTTTTTTTCTTAATTTTTTGAAAAATCATTTTTAACTTGTAGTACAAAAAATATTTCAAGATTAAATTTTGGCAAGTCCTATTCTAAAAGGGAGATGACCATTTATCGTATCGAATCGAAACTCTCAATAGTTGAAGCCTAAAATCTGTCACACTCTATCCTCACTGTTCATTAGTCACGACTGATGCTCAGTTCTACTCATACGTCGTCCTTCATTGGCGCGCGGATACAGTAGCGCGCGCAAGCGCGCGTTCAATCTCGTTTAGATAAATAACTTGAGCTAATTTAAACAAAAAAAATTTTTTTATTCAAATCAGACTTTTCAAAGTGCCTGCTGAAAATTATCCTCTTGTGGTTTCCACAGGATTTTTCGGGGACGAATGATCGTCTCAGTGGTATTGCGGTTTTAAAATTGCGGTTAAAAATTAATTTTTTCCTCTTATCGGCCGTATCTCATTAACAAATGATGGAAATTCAATTTTTCTGATTTCAATCGATGAATCATCCGACCACTTTGATCTGATAGGAATTCTTTCGAAAAGAACGCAGCAGTCACTGAAGTGTCTACCAGACAGTTTCAGAATTTTGCTATTTTGTATTTTCTGAATTATTGCAATTATCCCGATTTTATTGCAAAGAGGGATTAGTCCCGGAGTTATTAGTTTGATCTGCCAAAGGGTCAACACATATTCAGATGCATCAACGCACTTGTCGTTTTTATTTTTGACCCTTCGTCGGTTCAGATACATCAAACCTTCTGCGATTGACCTCCGAGTCTACGTTTTCTATATTTTCACAGATGCAATCAATTCAAAAACTCGAAATTAGAATATTGCACGAGTACGATGAGGGCTCACTTAGTTTCCACTCGGGTATCTATTAGACAACTTCATGACTACGATAATCGACTGACGGCTACATGTTTGTCTCTGGATCTATTTCTAGAGTGACAGCCACGACTGGTGTCTGACACACTCCAATACGATTCCTCTCCATTGGAATCATTAATCTCAGGAAGAGTATCATATTTCGAACGGGTAAAGACACTTTTGGTATTCTCGAGTTGTCGAGATATCAATTTCCCTCAACTTCTAAAATCAATATCATTAATATGAAAGCCTATAATCAATCAGTCCTCGAGGCTGTTCCCACCCAGAATTCCTTTTCTCATTGCAATCCAAAACTTGTCCCCATCCTGGCAACTTGAATTACAATTTAATACATTCTCCCTCAGTTCGCTGGCCTTTTGAGAGTTCTGAAGAGGGTGGGGGAGGGGTGGGACGCACAAGGGGTCGAGTTTTGAAGGCAAAGAGTCGGTGGATTAGAAGCGGTTCGTTCGGTTGAAATGCATGATTGGTAGTCGAAGTAGTATTGCGGAGATACTCGTGGTCTGGCTCACCGGATTGGAGAGCTTTCGGTTGATCAAATCGTCGATTACTGCGCACGAGTCGCGATGGGAGTTTGAGGTTGAAGCATCTCTCACTTCTACCATCTTCCCACCCCGCATTATCCTTGCAGTAAAAGCTCAGCAGGAAGTCTCCTTGAAGGACACTCGTGTGGTATTCACGCCTGGTTAGTCACTCCACTCGTTTAATAATCAATTTATCGGCCGCTATTTCTTGAAATATGGACAAGATCGAGGGGAGGATTGTGCCCAGGCAACTGCTGGAGGATATTTATTGGCAGGGGAGTGAAGCAGTTCTCCTAGGATTCTCAAAGAACCTGATGATGGTGGAGATCGTGGACTGGTTGTCAAAGGCTCGTCACGACTTTCCCGTCCAGTTCTCAATCATTTTGAGATTCATACTCCGAAATAACTGAACGAACTCCCTCATTTCAACTGTTTCTGATGAGAACTAATCGGTTTTTTCAAAAATTACGGGAAGATCATCAGATCGTCATTCAGTTCACCAGACGGGCCTTCACCTCGTCCTGTTGATTCTCCGAAACCCTGAACAAGCTATTGATGTCCACCTGAAATAAACAAATTAAATTATTCTTCAAATGGAATTTTAAATAATAATATGATTCTCATTTCCCATTACTCATGAAGAACACTCGTGTCTTTACGTCGACTTAGTCCCTCTGGTTTAATAATCCGTTTCTCGTAAATTTCTCAAAATAAGGACAGTATCGAGGGGATGATGGTACTCTTTGAGGCATGAGCTGCTAGAGGATATTGATCAGTGCAGTCAATGTCTGGCAAGATTCTCAGCCATCCTGATGACGTTGAAGACCGTGGGCTGATGAAAAGCTACGACTTTAGGGTCCAATTCCCAACCATTTTCGTTTCACTTTCCGAAGTGCCTGTCTAGAGTCCATCATTTCTACTATTCCTGAGCAGAACCCCTTATTTTCCCGAGAAATGACGTAGGTCAACGAAGGTCTCCGTTGATCTCGCCAGACAGAACTTCCCCTCATCTCTTCGATTTCCTAAAATGCGGAATAATGTAATGATTCGCCCCTAAAATATACAAATAAAATAATCATCAAAGCTGAATGTTGAATGATAATAAGGTTCTCTTCCCTCATTATCATTGAAGAACCCTCGTTCAGTCTTGATGTCTGGTTAGTCGCTCCACCTATTGGATAATCAATTTATCCTCTGCTATTTCTGATGAAAATTAATCGCTGGCAAGAGATGTAATCTCCCAAAATGACAATTATCATTTTCGAAGATGTTCATTATCAGTTGATGGGGGCACGTCATTCAGGATTCTCAGCTATCCTGACGATGTTGGAGATCATGGGCTGATGAAAAGCTCCGCCTTTAGGGTCCAATTCCCATCCATTTTCGTTTCACTTGCCTGTCTAGAGTCCATCATTTCTACTATTCCTGAGCAGAACCCCTTATTTTCCCGAAAAATGACGTAGGTCAACGAAGGTCTCCATTGATCTCGCCAGACAGAACTTCCCCTGATCTCTTCGATTTCCTAAAATGCGGAATAATCTAATGATTCGCCCCTAAAATATATAAATAAAATAATCATCAAAGCTGAATGTTGAATGACAATAAGGTTCTCGTCCCTCATTATCATTGAAGAACCCTCGTTCAGTCTTGATGTCTGGTTAGTCACTCCACCTATTGGATAATCAATTTATCCTCTGCTATTTCTGATGAGAATTAATTGCTGGCAAGAGATGTAATCTCCCAAAATGACAATTATCATTTTCGAAGATGTTCATTATCAGTTGATGGGGGCACGTCATTCAGGATTCTCAGCCATTCCGACGATGTTGGAGATCACGAACTGCTTATCAACAGCTCGCCTGCGCCAGCAAGATCCGGCATTGTAGTCCAATCCCAAGCATATTCAATTCATTTCCCAAAATAACTGTCTGAACTCCATCATCGCCACTGAACTCCCGATCAGAACTCATTGTTCCCCCCCTGGAAAAATGACGTGAAGGCCGTCGTTCATGCCGCCAGAAACAACAGCGGAATCGCCGCGTCCCTTTGATTTCCCAAAAATCCTGAACAAGCAAATGGTGCCCAGGGCAAAAAGAAATAATCATCAAAACTGAATGTTAAATAAAAGTAAAATGAGAGGAGTAACGAACTACTACTATATGCTATATAAAGTCGTTCACCCCGATTCAGACAATCTAGTGTCTGCACACTCGTCGGGCCAGAGCACCGGCCCCGAGCGCTAACCCGGGAGTGATCCGTGATTGTATTAATATCACAACACGCCCTGGCACTACGAATATATATCGTTCCATCGTGGCATATAGGACTTGAAGACGAAAAGTGCCAACTCCTTGCCCTCCTCTCCTTTGTTGGTGTTTGAAATAAAAAAAAGAAATAAAAAATTGAGAAAAAAAAATATCCCAAATTCTCGCCTTATTTTTCCATATTTTTTTGCCGATGGGGCAGAGCTCGCCTAAAAATGGAGAAAAAATTGCACTGCCAGTAAAAAGTGGTGGCACGCGTGCCACGAGATACCCGAGTGACTTTTCAACGAGTTCCTCTTTCTCTCTCTTCCTCAGCTTGCCGCGCATATTGTGTTCTATTTATGTAACCATTGTTCATCCATCGTTCGGGATAATTTTAGATAGTCAGACAGCCCATATACACGTCGTTTTGCCTTATAACCCTCCCTCTTTTCTTTTTTCTCGGGGTATCAAACAACATCCAATCCTCACACTCTCGAGTCCCTGGCGGAATGCCGGCTAACACTCGTACGACTTCTTAAATACTCCCCCTCCGAAACCCTCCGCCATCTCACTCTCTCTCACTCGCGCTCTCTTTCTCTCTCGTCCAATTGTTCTCATCATCATTTCTTCATTTGGCAGCATACGATAGCTCTCCCTCTTTTTCTTATACTTCCTGACTGAAAAACCGCCTGTGCTATTAGCGATGGTGATTAATTTAGAACTATTGGGTTTCACAATCAGCCAATCGACGCTAGCCGCTCATCATGTTCCTCTTCCTTGATGATTTGTACATGAATTCAGGGCGAAAAGTCAGTCAACTAATATTGAATTGTACGGATTTTAATCCGGTTTCTGGGTCTCTACTGGGGAGAATAAAATTTTTGATCGGTTGCCCTTTACGTTTGTCGAGAAACTGATGGTTTGATCATCATTTAGAGCAAAATATCTCGTGTTTAGAAGAGAAATGGGCATCAAAAATTTGGTAATTGTTGAAAATGTCCGGACAATTAATTCTAATAAGATGACGACGTCTGAACCCCAGTTGGAAGATTTTGCGAGCAATTTTTTTGGTTTTAAGGTTCAATGAATTTAATTATTTTCAGCAGAAAAAACAGTCCAACCGCTTTGTTCAATATTGGGAAACCTCCTACACCTTCAGGCCATTATGCGGTTACTCGGCGTTCAGAAAAATATTTAGAACTTGTGAAATCCAATCAATTAATATTATTAAAATTGCCAACAATTCGTTAATAATTTTCTTAATCGGCACGAGCTCTGGGAAATCAGTTTTCATGATAATAAATATTTAACAAATACGAAATCCCTCGGAAACGATTTTTTTTAGTGCGAACATTTTTTATTTTGAGGGGCTGTGTGTTTTATTTTATTTAAAAAAAAAATTTTGGATTTCTCTAAAATATGGGCAAATAATTCTCACAAGACGATGACTTATGACTTGTTATTGCAGCAATTTTTTTGGACTTAGGGTTCAATTACTTCAATAATTTTATTAACCTACACGAGTTCCAGGAAATCTGTTTCAAGTTATGGTAATAAATATTTTACAAATACGAAATTCCTCGGAAAAGATTTTTTTTAGTGCAAACATTTTTTATTTTGAGAGGCTGTGTGTTTTATTTTATTAAAAAAAAAATTGGATTTCTCTAAAATATGGGGCAATTACTTCTCACAAGACGATGACTTCTGAATCCCAGTTGAATTGTTCATCAGTTTCAAGTCATGGTAATAAATATTTGACAAATACGAAATTCCTCGAAAACGATTTTTTTTAGTGTCAACATTTTTGATTTTTGATTTTGAAAAATTTCAAGTCCTGATAATGCGGATCAAGAAATATTGGATTTCTCTCAAATATGAGGGCAATTAATCGTAAGATAATTTCGTAAACCCAATCTAATTACTCTTGCAGGATTTTTCTTTATTTAGGGCGATTGACTGCACTAATTTGATTAATTTAGTAATACTATTATATTTTATTATCCTTATTTTGGCAAATCCTTTTTTTATTATGAACAAATTGGCCTCGTTTTCGGGACAAATACAAAAACTGTTGGAGAAGGTGTCTATTTCAGTAAAAGATCGTTTGCTCCAGAAAATTGTCCTCCATTTTTTGAGCTGACCAACGGACGCTAGCAATTGATCGCGATCCTCTTCCTGGACGATCTGTACACGAATTGAGGGCGAGTAGTCATCCAACAAAAATTGAGTAACACAAATTTCACTCGTTTTACTTGTTCGCGAGCGGAGGGGGGACAGACTGGAAACTACTTTGTGAAATTCTTGGGGTCTCTATCTCACACGTTGATGGTGTTAATGGCAACGATGTACCGTCGTTATAATCCCATAACTCTGTCCCGTTGCCCACGCAGTTGTCACGTTTACTCGTCTTCTAAGTCAACCAGCGGAAAATATGATCGCTACATCTTTCTGTACATGGTGTACATGTAATTTTCGTGATTTGAGGTGATGATTATCGTTAGGGTAATGGATATTGTGATTAAGTGGAGATATAAATTAATTTAATCATATGTTTAGAGGTGGTTCAAGATTTGAGAAACACGGACTGTGGGGGGGAATATTCGGCGGGGGGAGTTGGGGATGGTTTCGTGCATGTCTTGCAGATTTTTTTGGTCCTTATGATTTTGTCGTGTTTTCACGTCATCCCCAATACTTCATTCCATACAATAAATTCAAACAGTTATAATAATAATAGTAATCATTAGTAAATTTGAATTAAGGTTAAGAAATTTTGAAACTGTTAATTTTCCATAAATTTTTAGATTTTATATAAATTATGTATTAAAAGAAAAATTGTTGTTGAATTAGGCAGATCAAAGAATTTTTTTTCACGCCAATCATACGCCGGGAAAACAATTGGATAATTGCAGTTTCTGTGTATGGGTATTGTTTTTTTGCTAATAAATTAGCAATATAATTTCGAATGAATTTATTTATTTTGGTAATTTTGGTTTTACTACTGGTGCACGCTCACAAAATTGGAAAAATAGGGAAACATGTTTTATGATACAAGTGAAAAAAAAGGGCCCCTTTTTTCACTATTGTCGAGCGAAGTGTAAAAAATGTGTCCTTTTTTCCACTACTGTCGT
The DNA here is from genome assembly GCA_030522845.1 of Psyttalia concolor. Lineage (NCBI taxonomy): Eukaryota > Metazoa > Arthropoda > Insecta > Hymenoptera > Braconidae > Psyttalia > Psyttalia concolor. Next base: position 2,888 of record JAPYZM010008526.1, on the reverse strand, counting down.
AAAATATTGTTCAATGCACATGAAACAAGGCAGTTTCCAACTCATGTGATTACAATCCTCACCTCGGACTCGGGTTTTAACTCTCACACTCGATAAAAACTACTTTTTGCAATACCTGCCGACAAAGTTCACTTTTCGGTATGGGTTTTCGTTCGTAAAATGATACTTTTCCCCACAGTGTGCGTAAAAGTCAGAGGCCGTGCGTAACGCGAAACACGCATGACCTTGACTTTGCCGCACTCCGCACACAAAAAAGCCACTTTGCCCTCCAACCTCCCCTCAAAGCGAACTTTGGCGGGTATTGCAAAAAATTAGGTGTGCAACACGTGCGTATCGCCTTTTTCGCTTCGTCTGATCGTCTAGCATTCGTAGCCGGCCACTTGTGCAAGCGATGCACGCCTCGTGCGAAAAAGTGCTACTTTACACACTCGTTGCACAATACACTATTTTGCAATACCTGGCCAAAAAGTTCACTTTTTGGTACCGGTTTTCGTGCGTAAAGTGGTACTTTTCCGCACAGTGTGCGTAAAAGTCAGAAATCGTGGGCAAAGTGAAACTCGTGCGTAAAGCTTCGCTTTACGCACTCGAATTTCACTTTACACACGATCTTGACTTTTCCGCATTCCGCACACAAAAAAACCACTTTGCCCTCAAACCTCCCCTCAACGCGAATTTTGGCAAGTATTGCAAAAAATTAGGTGTGCAACTCGTGCGTATCGCCTTTTTCGCCTAGGGTGATCGCCTAGCACTCGTACGAAAAAGTGCTACTTTACGCACTAGTTGCACAATATACTATTTTCCACTTGTTTCACTTCAGTCCATTGATTTATATTTTTTATGACATGATTCATGAAATTTAATGTGAACATTGAAAAAACAATTTTCGAAACATCACGAATATTTTCAAACCTGTCTCCTTGCAAAAAATCATGAATTTAGTTAACGTCCCAATGCAAAAAATTGCAAATAAAAAAATTGATAAAATTCCCCATCCACACATACGCATACATACATACATAAATCGAGTATTCGTACTTTTTAGACCCCATTTGGTTACCTCAATAAAAAAAAAACCGAATCTTAAATTAGACCGACTACAATTTCCCCTTCGGAAATAAAAATAGTTTTCCCAAAGATATTTGTTGTGGACAAAAACAAATCCGCAATTTACAATTTCTCTTGTAAAAATCGCTGTCTATAGTTATCGGCCAAATATACAATTATATTTTTTCTAAGCGTATGAATGGAGTCATCGGGGATAGTCGTGGCTCTTCATGTAGAATGTTCAGTCAAGTTGACGCTCACTAGTATCTATTTATTAAATCCCTAATAACGAAACATCGCAGAAGCAGAGATGATTTCTGGCAGATGCGAGCTTGAGTTTTGATTTACAAGCATCTTCCCCCCGCCGTGCTCCCAAAATAAATGTCCAGACTCCATCATCTCGCCACATCATCCATAATCAACCCAATTTGCAGCATTAATTATCACGACAAAATAAGCCCCCCCCCCCCCTCGAGCCGAAATTATTTATTTTTCCTCAGCAAATGATTCACACATTCAGTCCGTTGTTGATTTACTCCGAGTCTTGTTCACCATCTCACACGTGTTGTCTCGAAAAAAGCACAGACAGACAATTGTATTGAATATGTCATACAGAGGGGCCACCAGTTCTCTCCCAGAGTGTGTTATTTTCACGTTAACATCTGACGAATGATATCATAAATTATGAAATTTTTTCGACAGGCAGTTTTTAGACGGCACGTGACGTTACAGAATTTGCAGACGGGTTACTATTTAAGAGTTAATTTGCATCGCTGGATGGCACTACCTCGCGGACCTCCTCCTGGCACAAAGGCTATAATTAAATTATTAGTAAGCGTCGTCTGAGCATTTCACTTCGGCCTTTTCATGCACTGCATTCTCCTTTATACAACTGTTATGGACAGTACTTAATCTATCCCTCACTTCTTCGGAATGGGAGAGACTGTTGCTCGATTTTGGTGGAGGGGGGGATTACGAATCTCTGGGATGATTACTTGTATGAGAGAGTGGCGATGATGAAATTCCGAGGTCTAGCCCGAGATACAGCCAAATCTTACCCTCCGAGGAATCTCGGGGAGGTGGGGTATCTTGATGGTGTGCATGGAAAATTGTTTTGTCTTGGAGCTGACAGATCTGGGGATTGTGGATGGGTTCATATTGGGTTGGACATCCGTGGAATTGGGAGGAGCTGGTGCAGCACAACGGTCTTGTAATTTTCTATGAAATTGAGGGAGACAATTGGGAGAAACTCGAATTAATCAGAAACATTGGAGGATTTTTTTTTATTATATTATTTCGTGGAAATTATTAGGTGGCTTTGCTGAAAAAAATTATGGGTTCATTTGGGTTGGATAATATCAATTGAATTGGAAGGAATTAACGCAGCTCAACAGCCTTACAATTTTCGATTCAACTGAGCGAAAAAAAATTGAAAAAAATCGTACCTAATCACATTTTTCAACGTTCTAGGATTTTTTTGCAACATTCTTCATAAATAATTGTGCGGATTTGTGTAAATATTAGATGGCTCAATGAAAATGTGAGAAATTGACCCCTTTAACTTTTGCAAATTGTGTGAGGAAAATTTGAAGAAAAATCTTATTTATTGACCAGCCAATTCTATTTTACATTTGAGAGTTCTTTACGAAATTTTTGTCATAAATAAATGAGCGGGTTTTATTCAAAAATCGATGAATGCATTGCGATTGGATGGTCTCACTCGATCTGAATCGAGGATCTCAGCGATCATACAATTTTCTATTCAATTGAGGGAGAAACATTTGAAAAAGAAAATTTTACTAAGTGAGTAGCAATCGTCTTTGGCAATATTTTAGATTTTTTTT
>JAPYZM010008518.1:0-10696 GCA_030522845.1 Psyttalia concolor | reverse complement strand
ATCATTCATTCCCCTCGTCAATATCGAAATATTTTAATGAACCCAAAATGGGTTGAAGGTATGAACTCACTGAATAATAATCAATATGAAATCCTATACGAGTTAATTTTGGCTCCCCTCAAAATAATCAAGTGCCTGTCAAATGATGAGCGAAGGGAAAATGAGCAACTGAAGCACGCCCCCGTGAATGTTTTAATTAGTTATGTAGTAATTAAGGGGAGTATGGGGAAAATAGTTAATCCCTGACTCATTGGGGAGGACCACCTAGTTTAAAAAATGTGCATCCGGCGACTGTGCGTTGCTCCTCCGAATCTTTTGAATTGAGAAAACATCGAGCGAACGTACCTGAGAAACAGGTGGGTAAACCAGCTGCTGGGTCCATACCAGGTATCTGGGATAAGGGTCTGATTTTTCGAGGATACTGCGTCATGCATATGGTACGATGAGAACATCCGCACAGCGGGTGGGAGTCGAAAACCGAGTGAAACACTCAAACGGACACGTTCCATTGTATATAGCCACGAAATGGGATGCGGTCGTGCTTCGAATATATCACCCGTCCTCTAATTTCATTTATCCGTGCCTTCATTTACATTGGACTCGTTACGAAAACGTGATGTATAAGGTAGGGGTTTGGGGCCTTGTAAATCGTTGAAGTATTGGAGTTTCATTTTTTGGTCTATCCATGGTGATTTTGATAATCCGTAGTTTTGAATAAATTGGAAGTGTCGGAGGGAATTTATCAGAGCGAGGATTAAATTCAAAAAATGCGTGAGGAACGGTGTACATTGTAAGACTCTTCGTGACTATCCCATTCTTTGGACATATTACATATATTACATAATTGCAATTGTAATGATTGGAGTATCAGACAAGGAAATGTACGAGAACGAGACTCCAGATACATTTTTCTTCATGAAACATTCTAATAACCACCTGCTACGATCAATAAGCAGCAGATTGGAGAAGCAACAACACTAAAATAACCTCACCCTAACTTAAATTTTCACACTCCAGACATTTGATGAGACGCCGAAATTAGAGAGATATCCTATTTAGTCTTACCATCTTTGAATATAAACATGCAGTGACCTTTGTTTCTCCTATTTGTCGTTCTACATATTTCATTAGTTCTATATTGATATCCTCGTTTGCCGTCAATTCTTATCAATTTCTTACTAAGAATAATCTATTCAAATGCCGAAGTTCCAGTGGAATCCAAAAAATATCTCTATCAACGTCAATTTTTCCTGATTCAACCCGACTATTCTCATGAAGTTAAGCAATCATTTTCCACATGTCTAATTTCGTTAGCCCATACCAATAACACTGAGATCTCCATCTCCCCATCTCCCTGAAACAGGATATCCTCAACTTTAGTTTGGACTTGTTATATATGCCCGGCACCCATCATCATTTTCACGCTTCATTTCTCATCGTTGCGACTTTTGGGGGATCAAGTTCTTGTAACCTCCAACCCAATCCTCAGTGGGCTTTCACCATTATGGGGTCTTGTGACAAGCTAAACGAGGTAAGATATTGCTCCTGATGAACGCTGTACTTTCGAGTGCCAAAAAGAAGATTTGTCGTTCCCACCTTCGTGCTAATCGTGATCGTGATTCGCGGTTAGCCTCCCTACATTATTACCGCATTTTACGTTATCAAAGGGTGAAAATCGACGGCAATTTATCCTTAAAATTTTCAATCTTTAACAGCTGTAATTCGGTTTCTGGAAGTTGACGTTACAACGTTGAAGATTTAATTAATTTTTTCTTCATACCTCGGTCGAAAGTACGTACTTTCTACTGCGATTTTGAAGCAGAAATTCTAACTTTTATGCATCGGTCGAGCTACACGCTCGCCCTCTACAACTGCGGGAGTAAAAACTTATTCGTGTGCACTGATACTCAATACATCTGACTTCCATTATATTCCCTCCCCGCCAGTCGCGTCAAATTTGTTATCTCCTCCATAACCTCAAAGTTTGTTTACCGGTAATTGGTGACAATATTTGTCAAAGAAACTAGTTAACAAAGTAATCAGAAATATACTATTTCAGTCACTCGACGCGAAACGTGATGAAAAAGAATTATTGTTGATGTTTGATGAATTTTCTTTTCCGATTGTAAAATTTATTTCGTTGTAAATCACAAATGCTGGCTGGATAATATAAAGGGTTAAATGACCACAAATGCCACATGGTAAATTCTTCGGAGTGTTTCAGGTGAATTTAGGAGATGTTTGCGGAGGCAAACAGTTGTAGAGCGGCAAGTAATCGTAGAGCAAACTCACTGCACAGAAGTTTTTCTATGCGTATAGTAGAAAATTCTGAATGTATGTTAACTCCGAATGCGCCCCGAAACTAATGAAAATGAATTAATATCGTTTTTTGGTGTGAATTCACGAACTATATTAATGTCGGACTGAAATAATTAATGAGATATGATTTAACACTGCCATGGTGTCAGGGTAAACATGATGACCAACAAAGTTTAGTGTGAGAAAGAAAAATCCATTGCATACCAAAATTTGACTAAAAGCAAAAAAGTTAATTCTAATACCGAAATGTTCAACTTCACGTACTGCAGCCATTAAGCCATCATTTACAGCACCATTCTGTTGCCAAGCCTACCCCGCGTTCAATATCACTTGCATTCCATATCTTCTGGCAGACTGACGCTATATTAACCCCATTTTCAATTGTGTTTGTTTAATTACATGATCGACCATAGCAAATACTGAAAATACTGAAATACTGAATTTTAAAAAGAGTCATGCCTATTCGGATCTATACGAGATATCGACCCCATATGTAAGACAGATTAATACCGATTTTTCCAACAGTTTTTGTCGGGAAAAAAGTGCGCGATATATCGAGAAATTTTCTCCGCATAGTCGAAAAAATATACAGTCCGAAACTTCATTTTTAACCCTCCAGCACTCGCGCCTCTTGGCCGAACGTTGTTACTCGCGTGGCAAGCGCCGCGCTGCCCGTGCATTCTCAAGTGCAACGTTGCCAGAAGGCTCTCCCACTCTTCACTCGCCGCTTGAGATTGTTACGAGAGTCGTCAACACCGCTCGTCAATTTTCTACCACGCGAGTACTCGCGTGGTGAGCGCTGCGCTCACCTTCGCCTGCCGCACTCCACAAAAAAATTGATTAAAAAAAAAATAGTCAGTTTAGGGCAACCGAGGCATGTATACTCACATCGGAACATATTATTCGAGGAACTTGTAAGAAGGCAGAGCCTAACTCCTCATAGTTTTAGAGATATCATGAAACTTACAAAAACGGCGGCGCAGAGACCATAGCGCGAGTGCTCGAGGGTTAAAAGCTTTAAATCTTACATTGCTCCATTTATATAAAAGTACTACCTCTATTCAATTTTTTTTCATTTTGTCTATTTCATTGGTTTTATCGACGTAATTCTCAATTACATACCCCTTCTCTGGTAACGCCGGTCGATTGTGCAGTGCCCTAATATATCCATCTGTTTCATTTCTTAGATGGGAATACTAGGTCGCCCGTAATTTTTACGGGAGCGAGGTGTTTCCTAGCGGTCACCCATCCAAGCTCTAACCCAGTTTCAAAGCTACTTAGCTGAATGTCCGCCGGAGCAACACCTCAGCCATTTTTTTAGCCGTATTTTCTTTAATCGTCCGATGCGGAAATTATTCATATATTTACCTATTTACTTAAAGAAAAAACATGTATATGAAAAAATTTCATATTATCATTGGTTAATTTTTAAACAAATGGCCACATTATGGCACTCAAGTTTAATGTTTGCTTGGAATATAATGGATTATATATCTTTTATTGATTAGTGTATTATTTTCAGTTTTTGGTAAACATTTTTTAGTAAATGGGTGGTATGGCCAAAAAATAAAATCAAACTGAAAAAAAAACAAATAAACACCATTACGCACGAGTTCCATATAATATTTTTTATGTCATTGTGCCCGCAATCCACGATTTAACCGAGCGAAGCGAGGTTAGATTCTAACCTCGCTTCGCTCGGTTAAATCGCGGATTACGGGCACAATGACATGAAATATTATATGGAACATGTGCCTAATGGTGTTCTTTGGCTCGAGGGATTATAACACTCGCCTTCGGCTCGTGTTACAACCTCCCACGAGCCAAAAACACCATTACGCACATGTTGCATAATATACTAATGTCATTGTACCCGTAATCCGCGATCTAATCGAGCGAAGCGAATCACGTGAATCGCGTGATTACGGGCAACTATGCCATAAAATAGTTTATGTCACAGGTCAATGAGCCGGCCGCAAGCGGCCGCCACTGTTGAAAACTATCATGACGCCGATCAGCATGTCATGCTTTTTATATAAAGGTCATTGTGCCCGTAATCCGCGATTCATCCAAGCCAAGCGAGGTTAGAATCGCGTGATTACGGGCACCTATGGCATAAAATTATTATGTGGTTTATTTGGGTTCAAATTGATGACACAAAAATACTTTTTTTAATTTGGATGAAAAAATATTCCATAACAACATCTCACCATTACACTGCGTACCTCTATCGAAAATTTTCTTTCCTGCCCGCGTTCACATCACAAAAATAGATTTTGCCAAACGCAATTTAGTCAGTTCTTTTTCTAATCCAACTAAATTCATCCCTTAATTTGATAGGGACAAGTACCAATCAATGGTTCAGTTGAGACACTACCAATGGTGTGACTAGCCGATGGCGTAGGGATCGTGTGTGAAATGGTCAAGAGTGGGGGAGGCGAGTATCGAAATCGCCCTGAGGCCAGCTTCGCGTGTTGAGTGAAGCCAATCTCCATCGGTTCGCACTGGCCATGAATAGTATAGGCGAACTGTGAACCAAAGGACTTTTACATAGGGAACTATCGTCATACACTTCGAGAATTTGAACCCTGTTCTTTGTTGTTTAAGAGAAGAGGTGTCAGATTGTACTGTACAGGGGGGTAATTTATATCGACTCTGTAAACTGTACCCTGCATCCCATTTTGACATACCGTAGTGAAAGTATAATAATTTCATGTTCCATAGATACAACAAAAAATAATAATAATAATAATCAAAATCTTAATCATTTATGTCATTCAATGTTATAAAATCTTTGCCAGTCGGTTCCGCAGATAAAGTGACTCATACGTACATCAATTCGTTTTTTTCTACAAAAAAGATATCACCATAAGACAATCAATATTGTTATTTAGTAATCAAACCGCCTCAGACTCGTCAATTCAATTTTCTTTTGCTCTATTTCTCTCTCGTTGTCTATTTTATTTTGCAGGATTAGATAGTACCACGTGATAAGTATTTTGTACTCATCTGGATTTTCGTTGTATTGCGTCTTCTATTGGTCTCTTCGGCAGTTAAAAAGGAGATCTCGGAATTGGTTTCGCCGAGTTTCTCGTCCACACGGTGTCCAAAAATATGAATTCAGTCCAATAATTAACCCCTTGCAACCTCGCAGACTCAACCAGTCCACTACTCCTACTCAGAGCACGTGTTACTCCTTGGGTGGGTGACGAGAGAAGAAAGAGAATTTTGCTTATTGCCTGTCCTCGCGGACAATTGAACTCTGCGCTCCCTATCCCTAAATTCTGAATTTAATTGCGAAAGGCGCGTCGATATCAATGATCGCTGTTATATATATTTAAAAATCTCACAAAAGGAAATTATTGTTTAATTTCACATCAGCGTTAACCAATTCCGACCGGCGTCTTCTTTTCGGTACTGGTTTTCGTGCGTAAAGTGGTACTTTTCCGCACAGTGTGCGTAAAAGTCAGAAATCGTGCGTAAAGTGAAACTCGTGCGTAAAGCTTCGCTTTGCATGAAATCTGCGAGCTCTATTCTTTCATTGAATTAAATTTTGCTCCACGATTACCTTTTCAAAACCATAAAAAATTACCATAAAAAGACCAGGATAATCTGTCTCTATGGTTCAATTTTTGTAACGGTTAGCTGTCATGGGTTAAGGGCATTAAACTTTTTATCTTTTGCTCAAATGTTAAACGATCGTAACCAATTTTTGCAAACCTGCTCGTGAAAATTTCTCTTCGTAATATGTTTCTAATCAGGGATGTTGATTCTTATGTACGACTGTTAATTTTGTATGTTTTGCGTTACCTTATTCCATTGACTATGTATTTTTCTAAACATAGTTTTCTAGCTTAAAAAAAATCAGATTTATGATAAAAGAAAATTACAAAAAATTCAAACATCCCTGTCAAATGAGTAATTTTAATTTTCAATTTTTTTTTAAAGCAAAAAAAATGAAAAACCCACTTTTTTCTTTGAAAACCTGGGAATTACTACAAAAGAAACATACCAGACCCTTTTTAATGCGAAATATATTTGAAAGTATAACAATGATTTAAAAAATTGAAACAGAGCACATAAAAGCTTGGATCTCAGCCAACAATCGAGGTAGGGGGCTCATATTTTATACAAGCTTATATTTAATAAGATACTAAAAGACACCAACAATTGAAAAAAATCGGAAACGTGGTGCTGAATCGTCGAACAGTTTATTGCGAAATTGCCTAAGACTATCCTCTTTGTAGAGTAAATATAGTCACATAAAAAATGTTCTTCACTCGCGGTATCGAGTTTGAATTCTAACATGCTTCTCGAAACCCGTTCACGAAGGGAAATTGATGTCTATCGTTTCACTTTTGAAGTATTGATTGAAAGTTTTATTTTTATTACTCAAATCTGCAGGAATTCAGTTTAACGTCTTTATTACGTACGTTTTTATTCGAGAAGCGATTTTTAGCCTTTTACAGATGGATAAATCATTATGTTCGATGGCTTCCGTGGCAACTACATTTTGAGGAAATTAGTTAATGTTTGAGGACTTCGGTAAAATTATAATCACGAAATTACTTCCACTTTGTACCAATTAATTAATAAAATTTAATTGAAAGAATGTCAATATCTACATCAGCCATTCTGCTCAAATGACGTAGGAAATTATCCGATAATATTTCTATTTTTGGTTTCTTTCCAATACTTACGGATGAATAACAATTTCTGGACTGGTGGAGATTCCGTGATTTAATCAGAAATCCTCAATACCTAATTACACGTGTTATACTTCAAACTAGTTAAACTAATTTCCGAATGTTTTACATTTCTCTCATTTTTTTCATTTTTCAAAAATATTGCTCTGACATTAATGATCATATGGAGGTGTACAATTATAATGTTTTTTTGCATATTGTTATTTTGTGAATTGAAAAGTTTCATTACTGTGAATATATTTTTTTCATTTTTCAATCCATTTCGAAAAATCCACGAAATTTTAGCAAAATGAGGATATAATGATAAAACTTGGCAAGTCTATAAGCAATAATGTAAATTAAAAAGGTTATATTTTTATGCGGTCTTTTTAAAATAATTTTTAAGAAATAGTTAAAAAAAAAAAGGATTTTTCAGTGGATATTTTTCAATGGCATGCGTAGAACATTTTTAACGTATATTCAAAAAATGCTTAAAAAATGGAGCGAAGAGGGTTTTATTTGTATTTTATATTCGTGGCAATTGATCCTATTATTATTTCGTGCTCCCAACCCAACCGTGGCAACTCAATGTCTCTTGTTGCACGTGTAACCCGTATATCGCTATCCTTACCGCAGGACAGTTTTCGTGGCTATTCGTCATAATTCGGACACTCTCGATCGGATGATTAATACCGTCGTCGCGAGAGCACAAAAGACTCACGTTCCAGCTCCCAAGGTGTAAACACTATCCAAAAAAAGGGAAATCGAGTGTATCACGAATAGTAAAAATAAAACGGAAATTGCATAATTTCAGCAGTTAAAGTCACAAAAAATACTTTTTCATCGACAATTTCAAAACTTTAAGAGTTTTGGATTTGACGTACGTGTTCCTGTGACTGGCTTCCCTTGCTTTCTGTGACTTTTTTGTTTGGCGATTGCAAAAATTCTATACGTGCAAAATTATTCAATTCAGTCATTTTATCATTTGTATTCTGTCAATTGCTCACTTTTTTTCTATAGTATAGTCCCAATTTTTCCAGAAAATGCACTTCTTCATTCAGGAATTGTCTTTTATTATCAGGAATTTATTATAAGATTTTAGTACTAGAGATCGCTGATGATCACCAATGATTGACAACGGATTCCTAAAGATCAGTGCCACGACGAGGCAAGTTATTTTCTTCTGAAAATCGAAAATGATTTTTCTAATTTTTACTAAACTTCTGTAAATCTATTACAATCTTCGCAGCTTCAAAGGAGCCCCTATTCAAGGGGAGTCGAAATCATCTCTATAGAGCAAGCCGAAAGCTATTTCAAGAGGTGCTCATGAAGTGAGATTGATTTATGAGGTTCCACTATTTCACTTCTAAAGTGATGGGTAGAGGTTTCATTTTTCTGCCACCTACCTACCTGAGACCGAAGCAAATCTCTCTTTCATATCTCTCAAGTATGTTTTCATTCCACAGAAACATTCTTTAGACCAGGCACGTGAATGGGCATTCTCGTTTTCCCGAGAAAATTTTTCCCGCAAAAACGATCAATCGGTGATCTACTATTGGCATTATCGGTGACCTTCATATTTACAATTGTTCTCATTGCAATTCTCATCGCTATCTATTTGGTTCGATAGGGAACCATGAGTGACCAAGTTTTCGAAACCTTAAGGACCCGACTACATACATCAGACGTCATAATTGTATGTCTATTGAAAAAACAAAAATTGTTTTGTTGATTTGCTCTGCCGTCTCTGAATGATTCGAACGATTTTCTATCGATTAATTCATCACCGGAGAGAGGGGCGGGGGGGGGGGGGAAACTAGACGATGAAAGGGTATAATTTTTCCATGTCTTCCTCATTTTCCAGTTTTTTTTTTGCAAGCTTAAAGGTGATACTTAATCAGTCTAAGTTTCATTATTCAATTAGGAGAGATTGACGATCAATGGCCACCTCTTTTACAATTCCGTCACGCCATAGATATTTCATACTTTCGGTTTTCAGTTCTCTTTTGGTTACACAGTCCGTGACGATACTATCCAATCAACCTGAATCACTCGGAAATCAATTAACTCCGCTCTAAAAGGGCTGTTTACTCAAATCAAAAATACACATTTCCCCCAGTAATTGGTTCTTCTCTCAACGTCCCAAACGATAACCATAATTTATAAATAGGGTGACTAGAGAAAACATTCACTCAACGTAAAGCCCCCGAAGAATGCTGTAATAACTTTCGTAATAATCTTAAATTTTCGCAAAGGTCATAAGATTGTTTTTCACTATCATCATAAACCGACTACGCGTCTACTGCCATAAACCGCCCTCATGCGCGCATTCAACATTTAAATATGCTAATGCCCCGGGAATTTCTCCACCAAAAGCCCGAGATTTAATTGAAACAAGAATTATCATCATATGAAGTCTCTGTTAAATACTCACTAAATAATTCATGACAAATTATTTTCATTGATAGAGAAAAGTTGTTTCCGCCTTGACAACATAATTCAAAACATTTTGCATTGCTGCCCCGTTTGTACCTCTCTGAGCAATTATAATCTGAAAATATTAAAATTGCTGTTCAAATTGTTTTTGTAATTCAATGGCCAGCATTTGGAATGTTATCAGAAAATCTCTGAATCTCCTTTCACTCTCTTTCACATCTTGTATCGACAAAATCAGAAATTCACAGGCGCCATAACTTTGTCCTAGACAAACGATACCAAAAGATAACCGGAAATGTTCTGCCAACACACCCTGCCCGCTAGCAGAGTCGATAAACCGCGCGTGCGCACAGTGTTCAAGTCAAAACTACCTTTTCCCAGTGCCTGTCAGTGTTATACTATATAGGAGTTTCCACAAAACGAAGGAAGTTATGAATCATAAGGTGAGCGACAAAATACAGTTTGATATTATAACTGAGTTGGAGGTTGTATGGATTAAAGATATTACAAATCTGCATGTACATGTACCCGTCTTGTACCTAATGGAGGCAGGTTCGTCTCGCTCTCATCGTTAATCTGAGACTGGTCTCCAATATTTCGATGAATATTCATCGATCTTCAGCTAGGACCTTACAGATTATCGAGTGATGAGTATATTGAAATGTGAAAGGTCACTGCAGCGATTTTAATTCTGGGAGGGATGGAGAATGTCAAGAGCACTTTGATATTGGTATTGAGGGTATTGAACGATGATGAATAATGAGAGGGGGTCAGATGATCCGTCGATGGTAGCCGAATCCATATAGGGGAGGACTTTCGGACACTTCGAATGATTTGCAGGCGAGTTCACGGCAAGTTCTAGGCAGGTAGGCATGGCCAGGTGATATATTTTTTTTATGTCGGTCAGATAAGTATGATTACAAGGGAAAGGCAGACTACTCGAGCCCAATTACTCTGAGTGGGAGATGGGATACACTTGATTTTCCCCCCAATGGGATCAATTAAACATTCAAATGATGATTCGAATCTGGTCCCCCTGATCTCGGTTTGAACAAGCCTTTTCAGAAAATTGAATTTTCAGCTGTAACACCCCAGCCCTTTCAATATTATCAGATATTTCTCGAATGGTTTGTTGCACAGCAGCGAGAGGGAACAATTTATCAAATTAAAATCCAGGACTACGCAGCGTGAGTGGTTTTACTGCAAGGCTGATCCCGATCATTGATATGTAGAGAAATTTGAGGGAAAAATCGGAT
>JAPYZM010008502.1:0-10726 GCA_030522845.1 Psyttalia concolor | reverse complement strand
GCGGGGGGGGGGTGGGGGGGGGGGGGGGGGGGGGGGGGGGGGGCGGGGGTATTGCACATTTGCACATTTTCTCGGTAACCCGAGGCGGTGAAGAGAGATTGTCTATGTTTTCTTAATGAAAATAGAAACGTCAGTGGGAAAAAGGTTCGAAGGAGGGGAAGAAAGTCATTCCACGGGCATAAATATGCCAAGAAGCGTCAGCCGTGATAACAAGGTTCTCTATGGAGATTAGCAGGCTGAAAAAAAAACGAGTGAACATAAAATGAGATTCGAGAAGCTATTCGGCTGATGTGGGGTTACCGCAGCGAAATGAATCCTGGAAGAAATTAACCTGATTAAAAAATATCTGGCGGGGGGAAGGGGTGGAGGGAGGAGACTAGGGAATTGAGAAGATAAACTGTCCTTTGAGTAAAAAGTGAATTTACGGTGGAAGAGTGAGAAAGAGAGAGAATGGGGGAGTATGGGGGAATATTCAGTGAGAGAAAACGAGCAAATTTCAAGTTATTTTTTTCGTAGCTTGTTCTACCCGGTGAATTCTCCAGGCAGGAACAAAAGCCAGAAAATATTTTACACCAGTGGAAATAAAAGCTGAGTCAAATGCATGGAAAAAAAGAGGGAATTTTTTTTTATCCCGGAGAGAACAAGGGAAAAAGCCTTGAGATGAGGCGACATCGCATCTTTGGTGTCCTCATAATACAAGGAAATGCATTGTCGTGGAGCTGGGGCGGGGAGAGGGGAGGGCTGTCGTGCATGTCTTGGCAAACAAATAGACAATGTACCGGAATGTTTCATTCGCCCTCGAATAAAACGAGATTTACGGGGGCTGGAGTATTTTAGCGATAGCTGAATAGGGCAGTCTCATGATTTTCAAACGTGGAGGAGGGAGTGCACTTTGGAATGATTTTTTTCTCAATGCTGCTCAGGTAGGAATGAACGATGGAAACTAGGTTCGATCGGGGTTGATCCAGGATTGACAAAGACTGGTTGAGACTTGAGATCCAAGATTGAAGCAAGCTTGAACGAACATTGAAAATAACTGTTTCCAAGGCTGGAGAGCCCACCGTTGGTCGAGTCCCCGCTTAGTATATTTCGTAACAAGTGAAAAAAAATGGTTTTTGGCGAGTGGGAGGTTTATATCACGAGCCGAAGACGAGTGATATAATCCCACGAGTCAAAAACGGCTTTTTTCACGTGTTAGGAACAATATTTTTCATCTCATTGTGTCGGAAAAGCGCGTTTCAGTCGATCGACGCGAGGCGGAGAGTCACCGAAAAGTTACTTTTCCGTCACAGCGGGATGAAAAATTATGTTCGTAACTCGTGAAAACAGTGGTTTTTGACTCGTGGGATTATATCACTCGCCTTCGGCTCGTGATATATACCTCCCACTCGCCAAAAACCATTTTTTTTTTCACTTGTTACGAAACATACCATTTCATCAGGCTGTGTCGGAAAAGTAAATTTTCAGTCAGTCTCCGCTTCGCGTCGAGTGCCCAAAATAGTACATTTTGACACTAGGCCGTGAAGAACTTTTCTGGCGAATATGAGGTTACAGGACGAGCCGAAGACAAGTTCTGTAATCATATGAGGCAGAAAAGTTCTTCACAGCCGTGTGTCAAACAATATTTTTTGTCACGACGTCCGTGGGCGGTGTTTCACGGCCGCATCGCGGCCGTGAAGTAGTGCTTTACGCACTGAGTGACAAAAAGTGCTTTTTCAACACATTGAGATGAAAAATATTGTTCGTAACACGTGAAAAAAGTGGTTTTTGACTCATGGCGTTATATCACTCGCCTTCGGCTCGTAATATAAACCTCCCACTCGCCAGAAACCATTTTTTTTCACTCGTTACGAAACATACCATTTTCAGTCACTCTCCGCTTCGCGTCGAGTGACTGAAAAGTTACTTTTCCGACGCAGCGTGATGAAAAAGTACTTTTTCGACACAGCGGTTTGAAATAGTATATTTCGTAACAAGTGAAAATCCCACGAGTCAAAAACCACTTTTTTCACGTGTTACGAACAATATTTTTCATCTCAATGTGTCGAAAAAGTTACTTTTCCGACACAGCGTGATGAAAATACAGTTATCAAATCAATACATGAAGTTCCGGGATCTGTACTATAACTCAACACTACATCATTATTCTATAACTTGTGAGGAGGAGGGAGGGAATATGCTCACTATCAGTTGCTGATGGGCATGCATTCAGACCGGAAACAGGAACATCGTTAGCAAAAAGACTGATTGTGAGTTACAGCGTAACAATTGCAAGTTTTCGTAATTAAATTAATTGTTTCAACATGATGAATTCACTTTGAGTACAATGACAGATTGAGAATGATGTAGAATCTGTAGTATTGTTCGTTCTTACCTTAGACAATCTAGTGTCCTAAATTAGAAGTTTTTAGGGTTTTTTTGGAGTCATTGCTCTCCCGAAATTCGGGTCGTTCATTAAGTCTTTCGTTTGACGCGCTGTTGTTTCAAAATTATGTAATTTTATTGTTATTTATTAACGACTTCATTAGTTTTTGTCCCAACCATTGGCTGAGCCAGACGAAAAAGTCAACAACTGCTTCACTGAAACACAATTTAGGGGGAGTTAGGAAAGTAACGGTTGCGGTAGATGTCTTAACAAACAAATACATAAGACTCTAAAACTCTGGATTCGCTCGCGAATGAAATAAGATTTACGAGCGTATCTTACCAATACCGAAAGAAGGTATTCTCATGATTCTCGAACTAGTGAGCGAGAGGGAGTAAACCCACCACCCTCCGCTGTTAGCAATTAAATCAGACAGGAAACAAGAACAATGGAGAATAAAAAGGCTAATTGTGATTTACCGTATAACATCTGAAAGTTTTCGTAATTAAATTAATTGTTTCAACAGGCTAAATCTAATTTAGGTAGAATTCTAGGTTGAATACGATCTAGAGGAACGTTGGTATCATCTCTGTCTAGAGTAGAAAAATTAGTTTTAATATTGAGATCTTTTGTCCGTCATTTGAAGGCACTTCAATGGGACATTTTCATTTCTAAAATCTCAAATTGGGGCGTCCTAAGACGTTAATTTTTGCTGTATTGACGGCGAGAAGTTTTTAATAACAATTGGCGTTTCGTTTGGAGATTGTATAGCACTTTCGATGTTCGAGGAAAATTATCCAACCGCATAGTAAAATTTACTGCTTCTAACAAAACTTATGCACACATCTAGATAATTTTTACTGAGAGGTCAACAAATTTTACTAACAAACTACCGCTCGATAACTTTCGCGGTACGGGAATTTTCCTCATGTGTATTTTTTCTCTCCGCGTACCTTCAATCATTACATGTTTATTATCGGGAAAGGGTGGGCCTGCTTTAAAGCTGACAGCAGAAGCTGTCGCCGTTGGATAGCTTTGTCATCCGGTGTAATGCAATGATGAGTGGAATATGAATAAGCATCGTGGGCACAGGCGTACCAGCGAACATTCCGATATTGATTCCCCCAGTGATTAGACCATGGATACTAGGCGATTGATTTTACAATATTGAGGTTGGAATGTATTTTTAACGAAAACTAACAGTCAATATAACGGGTAGAGCGCAAAAAAAATTAATGATATTGAATGATGAAAAAATATTAAAGAGGAGGAAGGCTCCGGCGGGACTGCTCGTTCCACACTCGGCCAACGATACCATCGCGACTGATCTTCTCTGTTTTTTGTTTCTTTTTTCTCTGTTCTTGCTGATACCCAAACACAACAACCAGATACGTATTCACAATAGTCAGCTATCTCATCGGGGTCTTCATATTTGCTACAATCGTTGGACAAGTTGGCAATGTCATCACCAATCGTAATGCCAATAGGCTTGAGTTCGAGAGACTACTTGATGGGGCTAAGACTTACATGAGGCATCATAAGGTGCCCGGTGGTATGAAGAGACGTGTGCTCAGGTGGTATGACTACAGCTGGTCCAGAGGACGGATCCAGGGCGGCGGGGATATCAATACCGCCCTAGGTCTACTACCGGACAAGCTGAAGACCGAGCTTGCGCTACACGTCAATCTCTCTGTCTTGAAGAAAGTCACTATCTTCCAGGTGAGACTCACGAAATTAAGAATTAAGAATGTTACAATTTATTTAACCAAAAGTTATATCGTATACGAATGTATGAATTTTAGAATTTTAATTAGTGATATTCTTTTTCTTGCGCTACTACTAGAATGGTAATTGCTTTTTTTGCTGAGTAATGGAAACTTTGTAATCAGTCAAATTTAAGTTTGCGATTATTTATGTTATATTAAGCTTATGTGATGCAACGAGACCGAAATAGTATATTTCGTAACAAGTGAAAAAAAAATGGTTTTTGGCGAGTGGGAGGTTTATATCACCAGCCGAAGGCGAGTGTTATAATCCCACGAGTTAAAAACCACTTGTTTCACGTGTTACGAACAATATTTTTTGTCACTGCTGCTACATTCAGCTCGTGCCGAAAAGTGCCTTTTCGATCACTTGTGGCGGAAAAGAACTTTTCAATCACTTGTGATTGAAAAGAAGCACAGTTCACCACTCGCTGAGTGTAACATCACTGATAAAAACTATTGTTCGTCACGTGTGATTGGCAGCCCTCGGCTCCGCCTCGGGCAGCCAAGTTCACACTCGTGAAAATTCCGTCTCACTCGTGACGAAATATACTAGTTCGTAACACGTGGAAAAAGTGGTTTTTGACTGGTGGGATTATATCACTCGCCAAAAACCCTTTTTTTCACGTGTTACGAACAATATTTTTCATCTCAATGTGTCGCAAAAGCACTTTTCAGTCACTCGACGCGAAGCGGAGAGTGACCTTTTTCATCTCAATGTGTCGAAAAAGCACTTTTTAGTCACTCGACGCGAAGCGAAGAGTGACTGAAAAGTTACTTTTCCGACACAGCGTGATGAAAATGTAATTTTTAGATCATGTCCGACCGTATTATTGGGCCCTATCTATAACCGTTGATTACAATTCAATTCATTTATTGATTTTTGTCATTTTTTAATTTTCTCAAAACCCGATATTTTTACGATAGCTAAAAAAAACATTCGAAATGAATTGAATGACGGCTGAAAAAATTTGTTCCTATGTCCGCTTGACCGAGTTCGAACATGCGAGTGATAGTAGTAATTGTTATTACAATTTTGTTGAAAGTTCGTTTCTATTCGTTTTTTTCCAACTTCATCGTAGATTAGGCTCCAAATGGATTCAATAATACATTAAAATCTTAAGGTTCCACTCGAATGTTGGTTATGCTAATTGCATTCATTAATTTGCTTTTCATAATGATATCTGGAAACTTTCGAGTTTTCATTAATTTTTCCTGCAAAGTGGCTTTTGTGATGACTTCTTCAAATGTGATGATTTGAATCTATCCAGTTGTACATAAATATAATATTTTTAATGGAAACTCGAATGGTTCACTCGAAATTCCTGTTTTTGTGGAACATATGATAGAGCTAATAATATATGAAGTGACCAGTCGGAAGCATATTGCTAATTTATTAGCAAAGAAAACTCTAGTATATACGATACCAGAGCAATCTTTCACTTGCTTCATTTAATCACTCACTGAGAGTTTTCAGTGACTAATTTACCAAAATTTAATTGGTAAAAATCCCTTTTTGCCATCACTGTATGCATGAAATATATGAAAGTACTTCTTGCTTCATTTTGAAGGGATATTGGAGAAATCATTGCAATGTTCATTGAATTGCCATAGTATATTTTGATGAGAGGTTTCAATTTTTTTCCTCTAATTTACACGTTAAAATGCAAATTATGATTAACGATTGACCATATTTAACTCAATAAAATATTCATCACCGAGTCCTCTTCTAGATAAATTGAAAATATAAAGAATTAGAGACTGCCACATAAAAGTGCTTCAATGACGGATACAATTGAAAAGATTGAGAGCCTAATTCCTCTAAGGCCCATCAATCTTGAAAAAAAGTACATATAATCAGGTCCAGTTCCTGAAAATTGTATTGAAATGTAAATATACTCCATTCGATTCTAGGATTAACACAGCTGAAAGGATACTTACGTAGATAAAAATCCGAAAATAGTCGTTCCATCTTTGGGTGTTGGAAACAGAGTCGGTGGCGGAAGTGAATCGATAGTGACCTCGCGAGTTTCTCGCGCTTTACCCGTCACCCAGTATACAACGGTTTTGCTATATGTTTTCCTCCCATTTCGCCTTCAGAATATAGATATCCATTTTTCTATCTTGCTCGGTCTCGCACTTTTAACAGCCGGGATGCGGGTCACGCCGCAGGAAGCGCCTCGATATCTTCTATTTTCATTCTCATCGTCTTCTTTTTTCGCAAAAACCCTCGCATTTTGTTCCCCCCGAGGGCGCCCAGCGTAATACGTGGGGATGCCGTCAGAGGCAACACGAAAATTATATTTATCGACACTTTTCGTGATGACATTGACGTAATTGTGTTATTGTAAATATTCAACTTTTTTTTTTCTAGTTCGATGAGTTCGCGGACGGATGGCGGGTATAGTTCGCAAGGGGGATCTCATTTTTCTCGTGATTAAAGAAATTGTTCCTTCCTGCGAGTCATTTTTAGCAGCTTTCACGTATCTCCTTATCTATTTTATTCATCACTCTTCTTTGCTCCTTTCAATTTATTTTTAATTCTCGGAATAAGTCAAGTTTTTATTCAGCCTTCGATTGTGATTTATATATCTTCAGGGAGAAGGGGAGAGAATCAAAAATTTATGAGACAATATGTGCATGCTAAGTGGAATGAGGAGGACGAGCGGAGAATTATGTTTTCATTTCATTTGTCAGGAAAATTGAATCGAACAGACGGGCGTGGAGTGGAAAGTTTTCTGGAAATTCTCAAATTTCACATTTGTAATCATGAATAATTTTTGAAGAGCTCCTAAAACTAAAAGAACTAGCCATTGAAGTATCGATAGAGAAAGAGCAAGGGAGAAAATTTTTGGATTTTCATTTTTATCAGTTTCTACTTCTCCCTTCACTTATGCTCACCAGCCCTCCTCGCTCTGCTGTAATTTTCTTTTGTAGTCAGTCATACAATGCATTTTTAAATTGAGTAATGAATGGTGTCTTCAGTCTGTCTTTTATTATGATTTATATTTCTTCGGGGAGAGGATGAGAGAATCAAAAATTTATGATACAACGTGCGAATGCGAAATGCAATGAGAAGGAAAAGTGGAAAAATCTGTTTTTCTGCCCTCCGGCCGGAAAGCGTCAACTTTCGGGCCGCTGCGCTAAACGAAGTTGCCACTTTCCGGCTCCGTCGAGCAGAAAAATAGTACACACACCTTGGCCAGTAAATCAAAAGCCTCAGATCACATGTTTGTTGACCTCGGCTTCGCCTCGGCCGACAATTAAATGTGATCTGAGACATTCCTTACTTTACCGGCCTAGGTATGTAATCTACTATTTCTGCCCTCCGGCCGGAAAGCGTCAACTTTCGGGCCGCTACGCTAAACGAAGTTGCCACTTTCCGGCTCCGTCAAGCAGAAAAATAATATACACACCTTGGCCAGTAAATAAGAAGCCTCCGATCACATGTTTGTTGACCTCGGCTTCGCCTCGGCCGACAATTAAATGTGATCTGAGACATTCCTTACTTTCCGGGCAAAAATTGGGTTATGAAATAATATCTGTTGTGGCCAGTACGGTTACAGCGCCATTCTTTCGTCGCGAGTGTTGGCCAATCGCGAAACTAACGATTTGTGCGACTCAAACACACACTGAAGCCCATAGTGCCGTTGCATGAAAATACGAGCATAACCTCGAAAATGGACCCATCGTCATCTGATGATTCTGCTGACGAGGAAGAAATTCTGAGGAATTTTGACGCAGAAGCAACAATTATTGTGCTCAATGAAACCCTACCAAAGAAGGAGGCCATCCGATATCTACTAGTGTATAATGCGTGTAAGAACTGGCGGGAAGACAATCGCAGTTCACTGGCGACCTCAGAAGAAAACAATTTAAGGCCCGGGTGTAATAGTTCGTAACCTCGCAATCCCCATGACTAATTGCAAGAATAGTATATTATATTGTATTACGCACAAGCTCCATACAATATTTTATGTCATTGTGCCCGCAATCCGCGATTTACCCGAGCGAAGTGAGGTTAGAATCGCGTGATTATTGGCATCTATGGCATAAAAACAATTATTAAATCGTGAGCAAACCTCATTTTGGACCTCCATGCATGTTTTCTGCTGGTCAGAAATTGGATCTAATGATGATTTGATCAGTATTTCACGTGTAATCAGGGTCGGCGATTTCGAGGTGACAAATTATTATACCCGGCCCTTAATTGTTTACCCTGAGAACTTGAAGGTGAAATTAAAATCATCCACTTTATGGAGCGTTTGGAGCAGGTTACGCAAAACATTGAATGCCAAAGACGATATTAGGCTAATGAACATGTTGTAATATAAAACATGATACTTTTGGATTTTTCATTATTTTCCACCTCTTGCCCACCCCGACCAGCAAAACCTCGGCTACACCTCGTTTTTGCAAAAGTCGGCCGGGCATCCGCCTCCTACTGCCTCATGTAGTACGCGCAGTGGCCGGAAGGGCGCTCATGTAGGCCACAAGAGTAGACATAGCAAATACCAATAATATTTACGAATTTTTCTAATTAAGCGTACTTTCAGGTAGAGATGAAGAAAAATAGTATACGACACACGGCCAGAAAGTTGGATTCCCCGACGCATGTGATATAAGGCAGAGGCGAAGCCGAGGCCTCATATCACATGCGCCGGGAAATCCGGCTTTCTGGCCTTGGGTCGTAATGTACTATTCATTACTTTTGTCAACGGAATTGAATCAAACTGATGAGAATACTTTGTATACTTTTTATTTTTTGCGGAGTGTAGATTTCCAATTTAAAGATCTGCAAAAGCATTCTAATGAACGGTCTAAGAAAACTTGCTTTCCATTCTTGCGGAATAAATTACTGACGCCACGTGAGATTCTCAAATTGCTCGTCAATCAATAGTTTATAAATTGAACTTAATCCTCCGTTGAGTGGTATATTGAATCTCCTGGTCTGCTCAATTTTCTCCGAAAGTTTTCTCTCATTGATTTTTTCGAAAAAAAAAATGCATCAAGTGCTCGCCTCGCTCGCTTTGCGCATTTCAACTGTTGAAGTTTTGCTCTACACCTTTATCCAACCATAGACTAACAAACAAGTATTTCAGATAGACCGGAAATTGTCGCTCGCCGCTTGATAATCATTTCTTTTGTTCCCCCGGAGTGCAGATGTGTGCATATAGAGCAGATTCGGATGCTTAATAGGGTTCGTTCAGCGATGGCTGGCAAAATCCTTGAAAACCTTCTCTCTCGTATGCACTTGATATCGTTGAATATGTGGGTCAGCCTGCATGGGCACATTATTAACGAATTTGCGATGTGCTGAATCCAACTCCTTCACACAATGGTTCTTCGTGGCACGCAGAACGGGGGTGGAGGAAAGGGCTGTGGATAAAAATTGATGCCGCTATCGCTCTCGACCGTAATAATTAACACGTAGGCTCTTAATTGCAAATCGACACTGGTTCATAGAAGATATTATTCAAGATTTCGAGGGATTCAGTTTCCACGGATTTCTCATTAATTTAATGACCAGGGTTAGCGGGTGTGAATGGTGAGTGGGGGATTGTCAAGTGCCTCGATAATTTGTTTTTTTTTTAAGGAGTATCCGGGACACTACTTTAACAGCTTCTGATGTTTTCGTTATTTTCAATGTTGAAGGTCTGAAAGTAATTATCTCACTGTGTAAAAACTGAATTAAAACCAGTGGGAAATTGCTCTGGTATCTAATATAGTATAGTTTGATAATATATTACCATTGCAATATGCTTGCAATGGTCACTATTATTATTATATATTATATCTCATATATTATTCATACATGAGATGTATATCATCATATATTATCTCCATCGTATGTTCCATACAACTGACGTTTCGAGTGAATTTCGTTGATTATTCATACGTACCAAATTTCAGCCAATAAAATCGTGTCATTAGCCAGAACAATTGACAAAATACTAAGGATTTCAGGGGAAATACTGGAAATTAGATTTGGAAATTCAACATTGTGAAGTTGGGACCGAAAATCGAAAAAAAATCGGTCTAACTTCCTTTTCAATATGTCAATTCAGTCTTCATAAAAGGTTGTGTGAAATAACTAGCTCTCAAATATGGAGAGATTTGATTGAAACTTAATTTTTGCATTAAAAAGAAAACTTGAATGGCCAAATGGTGTAAATTACTCAGAAACAATGGGCCGAATGGCACAATTTTGTTGGCCGAAATTTGGTATGTATGAATAATCCGTGGAGTACCACTCGGGGTTCGAAAGATTATCGAAAATTCGTCTCAAGGTTTTTCCAAAGTCTCGGGAGGGGTAAGTTTGGTGCGTTAAAAAGTGCTGTGTGCGCGAAGCACACACGAAATATACACCTCTCGAGACTTTGGAAAAACCTTTCGACGAATTTTCGATAATTTTCGAACATCTCCTGGTATTATAACTGAAAATATTATATTTATGCACAACTGGACAGATTCAAATCATCATGTTTAACCCTCGAGCGCACTCGCGCTATGGTCTCAGCGCCGTCGTTTTTGTAAGTTTCATGATATCTCTAAAAATATGAGGAATTAGGCTCTGCCTTTTTACAAGTTCCTCGAA
>JAPYZM010008496.1:0-11557 GCA_030522845.1 Psyttalia concolor | reverse complement strand
ATTTTTCAACCTTTCAAGATTCAGCCGACGCGAAGATTTTGAGATTGACTCCGGGCCGGACCAATAGCGGGCAGAAATAGGGCCAATGTCGGACCAATATCAGAGCTAGGGTCCTGTTATCCGTTCCTGCAATTCGTGACAATAGGTTATTATTGAGGAGAGTCTACCCATGTACAGAACGAGAGGGAGCGAGCGAGAAGGGGTGAAATTAGCAATGATAATTTTATTATTTTCATTACTTCCTTAGCTATAAAAAAATATGGTATTAGCGCATTTTAACGTCCTCTAATCATAATATTCTAAATATGGGTTAGCCAAGTACAGATGCATTTGAACCGCTTGGAGACATCTCTCAGTTAAACTCCCGGATGTGTTTACGAGTCCCCTGAGAGCATCTTCTCTTCTGACGGCATGATAATAAACTAAATTATTAAAGTATTTAAATTAAATTTAAATCGAGCATGGCAAGGCACTTATATTAAGCCTTACCAGTACTTAGCCATTTCTAGGGTTCGCGACGTGGACGCAGTTGGTATGAGTCCTATAAAACAAAATAGAAAAAAATTTCCGGATGGTAGAAAAAGTTCAAAGTTTAGGGGAGGTAATAGTATGCTAATACCAAAAATAGATGCTTGGAGATATCTTCTGCAACGTATGGAGACCTGAAGACTGTTTGTAGGTGCGTGTAGTGGGCCTTCTTCTCTAGCTGGAGAGAAAAAAATTGCGAGGGAGAGGGCCCAACGAGGAGAATGAGCAAAAAAGGAAGGGAAGAAAAAACACATGTGTGCTCTTAATAGCTACCGGGAGAGGCATAATCACGCGTAATCATTAATGCCGCTACCAACGCACGCGCGTCGTAACTCGTCGCTGGAAACCCTAGACCACTATCTTGAGTGTGCGGTATCCTATGGATGGCTGGAGAATTCTTCTAGCCAGACAACGGGAGTGCGTGGAGTATAGCTCGGTCTATCCATCTTATGGTTTTCTCGGTGAGAAAATGGAACGACCTTGAGGTTTCGTCCTCGTGCATTGCACATATATGTGCATGATACATGAAGAGCTGTACTGGGGAAAAAAATGCATCGGGAGAAAAGTACGTCGGCTGGGGAATTGAGAACAAGAAATTGAGAGAGGACGAGATTAAACTGAAGATGTGCCTAGATGTTTTTTTTACAGTTTTTCTTCGTTCCTCGGCCTGTTCGTCTATTTTCAGATTGGAGTATTGAGAGAAGCTCGATGACCTTGAGTTTCTCAGAGGTTCATATTTGGTATTTTTTACTCTCGACGATCAGGTACCAATGTTGCACTGGAAACGAGGTGATTTCGTAATTAAAAAGTCATCGACACATTTCAGTTGTTGGATTACAAGAAGAATGAAATTAATTTTCAAAATACCAACATTTTATGGAATAATAAACAAACATTCCTGGATAATTACAATGTTTTTTTTGGAAGTCAATATTTTTTTTTCCCTGTCCTCACGTATACCCTCTCGGGTTTTTACGTATTTACCCTTCCCACCCCCCGACCCTGCTGTACCGCATTCGCCAAGGACCAAGGAAAAACCTCATCCTGAGGGGAAAACCTTGGCCAGGTACAGTCGTCTCTTTTTAGGAGACTCCCGCTGGGTAGTGCATCGTGAGATTAGAGTGCTACAAATTTTTACAAATTTTGACCGCCGGTGACTGGAAGCGAATCCGGATCATTGGCATACCAGTCTAGCACTCTAACCACACGGCCACTGCCGTCGGTTGGAAGTCAATAAATTAAATGAATTTACTATGATAAACAAAATTTTGTCTCATTAGAAAATTCCTAAGTTTAACGGAATCGATAGATGACAAAAAACGTTTCAGTCTTTCTCCAGATAAAAATTCCCAAACATCCGAGGAATTCTCCCTAATAAAATCTACAATTAATTATCTCACGTATTGTTATCTTGATTCTACTCAGAATCCTCTGAAATCGGTTTCTTTTTTTAATTCTCCAATTTATTGTTGTCGGTACTCTCTGGCAAGCTACAGACACCTATTTCAGCATAATAGAAAAACAGATGTCATTTAAAATGATTTGAGTGACGTTAAACAGGTAATTTATTGAATTAAATTTCGAGACTTGTAGCCAGAAGTTTCGCGACATAATTTTGATGTCAAATGAAATGAAATAGACGAAATCAATTTTCAAGGTTAATCACAATACCTTTTTACTACAACATACGATGTAGATCGATAACAAAAAACATTTAATTATTTTTCTTCGTAACGAAATTCCCAAAGATGGAAAGAATTCTCCCCAATAAAATCTGAAATTTAATTATCTGAGGTATTGTTATCTCGATCCTTCTCAAAATTCCATGAGATTATCTTGCTTTCATAACTCCACAATTATCACCGCCATTATATTCTGCCAAGCTCCAGATTCTTCACAGCGATTGGTCAAACGCACAGCAGTTTTATTAGGCACTCTGCAAATATGAAATGCGATCTTGTGACACTTACACCAGGTCGAGGGTAAAGTCTTAAAACTTGAATAATCCCTTCATTAAAAAAAAGAAGATAACGTTTTTTGTCACCAATCTATTCCTACTCTACTATATATCTATATTGTATAGTATAGGAATTTAGTTTTCTTACTATATATATGTAGAATTCCCTATATATGGGTGATTCCAAGCAAACAGCGATATTCGTGTCAGGGAGGTTTATTTTCAAAAAAAAATGAATCGATCGATGAATTTTTGGAAAAATTATCACTATATCATATTCGCCTCATCGAGTCACATAAGTTCAGCGGAAATTTCAATCATTCCATTGTATACATTCATTGTAAACCCTCTAAGAATACGAAAAATGTCACAAACGTGATCTGTCTTTTTGCTGAAATTGACCATTCAATCGATATTTTCTATCATAAATTGATAATAAAAACGAATTATCTCTTTGGGGTATGAGAGGCGATTGAAAATCTAACATTTTCCCACAAAAATTAATTATGTATTGTGTATAACAAGCCGACTATAAAGTGTTAAACTTTGTCCACGAGTTTTACGAAAAAATGAATAATCACCCGCAGCGCCATTTTATGCCGTTATTAAATGACTGCTTTTGCATATTTTACTAAAACGATGTTTAGTACAATGCTTACACTCATCAGAGGACCGATTTTGGAAAAAATCGGCAAAATGGAAAGGGCCCTTTGATTTTTCAGTATTTTAACCTGTCGGGTCAGAGGATTTGTGCATCCCCGGTCTACCGACCGCACAAATCTTAGGTTTTTTGAAGGAAGATAAGGCCTGGGTAGCCCTTTCTGGAGGTTTCTGGGTGTTTTTGGCCCTTTTCGGACCCTCTACGGTTTGTTCGATTTTTCAGCAAGTTATCGTCGTTTTTAAGCATTTTTAAAGGCTGAGGAGGATTTAGTGGTTTCTACTTTCGTTTTTGGGTCTTTTTGGCATCACTTCCAAGATATTTTCAGCCCTTTTGCGACTTTTAGGGTTCTTTTTAAAAATTTTTGGCACAAAAATACCGATATCTTGGAAATTACCGGGCGGAGCTCCAAAATTCGAAAGAATTTGGAAAGCTGAGGAAATTTCCGATCGATATAGCCTCACAGAGTTCATTTTCAGTGATTTTTTTATTTTCAACTTTCATTTTAGAAACTTGCCAATAACCTATATCGATGGAAAATAAGCCAACTCTGACACAAAATCCGAATCCGATTGAAAATAAACTTTTAATTTCTAATCTGTAAAAAAAATTACTCTTTTGTATTCATCTCTAAAATAAATTGTAAATTTTTTAACTTTTCTGCAAAAAAATCGATGAAATATAAAATAAAGAAATAAATCCGAAGGGACACCCGAGAAAGCAAGAAAAATTCTGGGAAAAATATGATGGCCTTTGAGGTATAGCCTTGCAAGGACAAGGACGCTACTCCGCTAAGTGAAGGTGTAAAATGCTGGTATATATTTTCTCACGTACTATTCCTCTTTCCTCAAAACTTCTCGCGAGTACGTGACTCTCAGAGTAATGAGCAATCGAGTAAAATGAAGTTCTCCTCCCCCATTATATCAAAACTGAGAATAAATATCCCAGTAATATGCATTGGTGCAAGTTAGATAGTTAAAAGCAATGGTGGCGTAGTTGGTAGACACTCAAGACACGTCCCAGATGTCGAGCGTGTGCTTAATGGAGTAACTCACGAGTTAAATGAAGTTAAGTATCTAGCAATGCCAAGTACCAAGTAGCTGGGGCCAGGATGACAGGTGCTACGCACGTCTTGTCAATATTTTTTTCTCCGTTTGCTCTTGTTTCAGCACATCCTCCTTTTCCTCTCACTGAAATCCTTTTGCCAGACGCCGCGGAAGCTGAGTCCGCTCAAGAGTTTGACTTGTATATATACGAGTCTCACTTCCCCTTCCAAGAATGATTTCTCAACCACCTTTGAATGTTCCGTTCTCCCTCATTCCCTCTTACTTTTTTTTTCTCCTTTTCTCTCTCTATTTCGCTTATACCTTCAGTGTAATTGCAAGGTTGAATCTTTTATCACCTGCCACCACCACTTTCGAAGCCCACCCTGTCCTAAAGGAAATATTATTATTCATGATTTCTGATAGATGAAAATTGGAAAATCTAATATCCTCACATTATCAGCAGTTATTGACGCCTTTAGGAATGACCATTCGCAGAGTGTAAATTAAATAATGGAAGCAATTTATGAAAAAGTCTTTTTTTCAAACTACCGTCACATCACGACTTGAGTAAGACAGTCCTCATGAAAAAGTATGTAATCAGAAATGTATGTTAATTATGTGCGGATATATGTCGCATGCATTCCGGTAAAGAAATTAATTATCGGAGATATCTTTTGAATATATATTTCCACATATCTCATAACTTGATGGGGAGACGTGGTCCCAATTGTAACCCTTGGGGTTCACACCAGCCGCGTCCCCGTCGTCAATCCTCGTTACTGCTATGTGCCGGGGAGGTTTGCAATACCTTACCGCACATTCAATTAAATTTAATCGAATTTATATAAATTATTTAGATCATATATCTTCAGTAAGAGGGGAAGGTTCCGTACATCTACTCAAACATAGGATATCTCAAATATTTATGGATTGATGCGATCAATTCAACACTTTCTTTTTTGTATACGCATCTTTACGATTAGCCTATACCAACCTTCATCCCCTGTATCGGATTTGAGGCGGGAAGAAGGGAAAACTCATTTGAGGGAAGAGCTTGCCGAAGTAGAGTGGTCTCTTTGACGGCAGTTTCGCGCAGTAGTGAAACTGTGATATGAGAGCGCTACAAATTTTGACCGCCGTCGCCAGGGTTTGAACCCGAATCGTTGGCACACGAGTCTGGTTCCAACCGCACGGCCTCTGCCGTCGGTTAATACGATCAACTTCTTTAAAGTAATCAGTTCCCGACCCTATAATAGTATATTTATCGCCTAGGGAAGAAATGTAGACAAGCCGTCCTCACGTTCAAAATTACGACCCGAGTCGAAGGCGAGGATTGTAAGCACCTGCGGAATCCTTGTCTAATTCACCTTCCGAGGGTTGAATATGATTTTTTTGCTACAATGGACGAAAGGAAAAGTTTCTAACTTAGAATGTTCCCTTTCGGTCCATGTAGTTCCACGAGATAGGAGCAAAATATTGCCTCGGTCTTAGTCTTCGAGGTAAAAATTTGGAGGTGCTTATTTGTTTACCAAAAGTCTCTATCCCAGTTATATTGTTTGCAATATATTTTTTGTCACTCAGTCCGTAAAGCACTACTTCACAGCAGCTTCGCCGTGAAACACCGCCCACAGACGTCGTGACAAAAAATATTGTTTGACACAGCTGTGAAGAACTTTTCTGCCTCATATGATTACAGAACTCGCCTTCGGCTCGTCCTGTAACCTCATATTCGCCAGAAAAGTTCTTCACGGCCTAGTGTCTTCAAGAACTTTTCTGCCTCATATGATTACAGAACTCGCCTTCGGCTCGTCCTGTAACCTCATATTCGCCAGAAAAGTTTTTCGCGGCCTAGTGTCAAAATGTACTATTTTTTCCGTACGGAAGGGCTAATATAGATTAATGATCGGATCGATAGTCGCCTGTTACAATTTCCATCATCGAGAAGTTTGTTTGACAGACTTGCCAAATATGATAAAAGGTGATATGATAGAGAAGGATGAGGCTTGAATTTACTTCTTGTGGGGTGATGAAGTGCCTTAGTACTGTTTTAACTTTGTTCTTGGCAACTTCCTGGTCTTTTCACTTGTGAATAAAAACCAGATATCCTGGTTCACCCACGCGAATAAGATCGGATTCTCTCGGCTAGCATTTAACCCTAGCCACACCAGGATATATCTTGGTTTTTCATTTCTCATTGCCCACCTTTTGTGAAACGATAAAGATCTTGGTGATTTTATGGTTCAGATCGACAAAATTATTGTCTGACGGTTGATAAAGGTATTGAGTGTTTCATTGCGATACTCTAATTTCTGTGCTTTTACGTTTTGAAAATCAATGATTTTCTGGCGATTCTTACTACGGCACAATTGAGTAAAATTCCCGGCCTGGACTCTTTTGTTTGCAATCTTTTTTTTCAGGCATCCCATGTGCTGTGGTGACTATCAATTTCATATTGGTCGTTGTCTACTACTCTATATGGAAGTTGCTGAATGAGTGCGGTAGGAATGCCAAGTAGCAGGTGCATCGGACAATGTTATCCTCGACACCTTGGCAACTGGTGTCACTAAAAATTCTTTTGTATATTGAGCTGAAAGAGATTTTTTGTTCTTGATTCTTCTAACGACCGCCTCAGTATTGGGACACTTCTAAATGCTTACTATGCAATTAAAGAACTCTAATAGCATTCAATTTCTAAATTATTCTTTTATAGCATCGTGAATGTTGCAAAATTCGCAGGCTTGAAAAAAAAATCATTCAGATAAATCAGTGGATCAAATTGGTAATAATATGGTGCCCACAATAATCTTTCTCGCAGATTTTTCATCAACATAAATGCCCGGAAAAGAACCGACTGGAACTGACGAATGAAAATAACATCAACAGGATACAAGGGGAGGATCACATTCTGTGTGAATGCGTATGATTTTTTGCCAATAAATTCGCAATATGTTTCCAAATGGATTGTTTATGAGTTCGCTACTTGCGATTAATTTTTTAGTCGCATAAGGTTCGTGGAGGTGTGACTTAGAAGCGAATGGTACGAGTGCATATATCATCTTCAAATCGCATATTCGGATTTTGCAGACGATACTTAGATGCTTTGTCAAAAAAATTACAAATTTACATATGAATAATTGCGAGACTAGGACTAGGCTCAGTAGGGTCAAACTAATTTTCAGAAGCCGTAACTTAGCAGCGAATAGTGCGATTTTAATCATATTCTCATATTCATCATTGATTTTTTTTTCTAATCAAAGCTTTTGGACTTATCATCGAAAAATCTGGTTTTAGAAAACTTTATTATTATTATTTATTATTCATATATAGCCGATTAGGCTTTTTACAATTGCGGTATCATGGGACGTCTTCCTCTCCAACCATATCGCATTGTACCCCAGGAGCTGTACTCCATGTACAGACTCTCGTGGTGACCAAGGGAAACCATGGAAACCCTTAGTCGACACGGCGTCCATCAACCAAGCTTCATCGAAGAAATTTTTTCTCCAATGATTCTTGGTGTCTAGACTCCCGTTCGACGGTTTGCGAGAGATTAAAAATCCTGTCCCCCTAGCCGAACTCGAACCCGCTCCACGCGGGCTCCGTCGTCCGGCCGTGCGCCTTAACCAAAACTCTTCCATCGTCGTCGGTTGGTTTTAGAAAACTTTTAATATTTCAAAAAAATTATGATCAATTAAACTTCTACTGGCGGCGATGAATGAAGCTTATATGGCCGTCCATATCGATGAAATTGCATTGAATCCCTGTAAAACAAATTTAAAAAAAGAAATTTGAAAAAAGCACAGATGCCACCTGAAAATCGTGTACTCAGGCGTTTTAGACCATATTTAAATAGCCTGACCCTAAAAATCGAAAATTCAAATCTGACTGATTACAACTTTTCTATTTAGCAGCAGAAATGGCAATATCTTGAATACGATTGGGAACAAGCTTCAGAGAAATCCAAACAGACGACGTTGGAAAAAATGAGATGTTACGGTTTCGCTATACATCACCCTCAGATTCAGGACAATTTTCGATTGAAAAATTCGTCCTAGTGAAGAATTTCACTCTACGACAACTTTTTTGTCTGTGTCAACAGCTACAAAGTCTGAAATCTAAAAATAGTGAAGACCGATGACAAATGCACGAGTGGCATTCACACAGGCGGTTTTTGCCTCTCCTTTATCCAATCCCTCCATACGATTGGTACTCCCATCATAGTGCGCCCACGGCATTTCCCCAATATCTTAACCGACGTTTCAGCAATATGCATCGAATGTTGGTTGCAAGCGTTGGGCTTCATCCCAGCCACAGTGAGACAACCCAGTGTGAGCCACAACTAAAGACGATGAACCTTCAAGGCCGCCGATCATGCCAATAAACCGGCGCTTGAACCGCGCATTTTCTTTATGATTCCCTAGCTCAGGTCGTGGATTTTTTAGTCTGGGGGTAGAAAGAAGGCCCATGAAGAAACCTCTCTCCAAGCATGTACGCGACGTTCGACGCGAACTCGGCCTGTCTCACTTTATTCGCCATATCTCTCAGTGAGATGCATCCCACCATTGGCCTTGGACCAAGTCGACGTACTCATCGAACGATCGGGGGCTTCTATGTCTACCTCTCAGTCATCAGGAAGTTCAGTTCACTCATTAAAAAACCACAATAAGTGAATAATTTCAGAGTCAGATATGTCACTAAAAAATATTCCGAATATAAGAGAGAGCACGGGAAATCAAGTGTCCCGTATGAAAAATTTGATATACGTGAAATATAAATTGATTATATACCCCCATATTTCGGGCCACAATACAGTATATAAAAAATATGTCACATATAATTGCTTACATGTATTCCAGTTATGGACTCTACAATGAAGAGTCTATAGAAATCGTGTGTGGGATCATATTGATTGCAATTGAGAAGTCCGAGAATTTCAATCAACTAGACTTGATTTTAAAACAAAAAAATTATGATAAAAGATTTGACGTAAGTCGTGAAGAGACTTGAAACTATGTGAACTAAATGGTGACCGGATGAGAACTGACGCATAAAACTGAATATCTTAATCTTGTGACTTATCCTGGCCTCGTTGCCTCACACACTTAATTTATTCTAAATTAGTAGTCTTTGTAATACTTAACTTAACGTTGTCTGAAACCACACTCAATACGACATCAATAGTCCGAAAGGCACGAACGCACTTGTAATATGACGCTATGGTCGGACTTTATTCGTTACACTTGGAGGAAACTCTAAACTTGAAAAACTAACAAAAAAGAATAGTATATTATGCAACATGTGCGTAATGGTGTTTTTGGCTCGTGGGAGGTTGTAACACGAGCCGAAGGCGAGTGTTATAATCCCAGTTCCATACAATATTTTATGTCATTGTGCCCGTAATCCGCGATTTAACCGAGCGAAGCGAGGTTAGAATCGTGTGATTACGGGCACCTATGGCATAAACAAACATATGGCCTAAACTTCTAACAAAAGATCTATTGACTGAATAAGGAAAGTCCTGCAAAAATGAAAGCAAGTCTGGTAATGTGTAAATTAATCGACTCCACATCAATTTCGATTATCCCACACTTCTAGACATTGGTTTGGCCGTTCTAAATTATAATATTCAAGCAGAATAGGTCGAATAATTCTAGATAATTTTTTGGACAGGATTTTGAGTGGGAAATTGATTTTATTATCGTACTAGTATGATATTTAACTCGTTTCCGCACTCAATTCAAATCATTAAATGAATATGAACACCATTGTACACCATGGTGCACCTTGTGGGGTTCATTCCAGCCGCGTCCCTGTCGCGAACTCTGGGTAACGCAAATTTGCTGGGGAGGTTTGTTGTACCTTTCCACACGTCGATTTGTGAAATTTCAGGATTTTAAAATTATTAATCTAATTTTTTACCTTCAGTTGGGAAAGAGTGGCGCAGGTGCCGCCCAACTACCCACACGGAGAGAAAAATTCCATAAAAATTACGTGTCAGTTTCGTAATCTGCGAGTCAAAACAATATTCCGTAAAAATTACGGAACAATGCTGTACTTTTTTACAGAACAAGTCCAGGAAAAAGTATGAAAAGTTCTATAAAAAAGTACGTCACGGCTCTGTAACTTTTACGGAATATTGTTGCGACTCGCAGATTACGGAACTGACACGTTATTGTGATTGAATTGTTCTCTCCGTGCAGGCATACCGAGGTTCAAATCGGTTATGTCTTGACAGGAACAAATTATTAAAACAAACCAGTTTCCGACATTAGAAAAAACATCAGAACAAGGCAACGGAACCATCGGTGTGGCGTTTCAGATCATTCTATATCATTTACAGTCGAAAGTAGAGAATGTGATAAGAACGATTGCAATTCTTCCATATTCGCACAAATTCGATCGGATTCGTCGTGTAACCATTATTGTAGACAATTATTAAATGTAATCTGTAATCAAACTGTTAGGGAAACATGCAAATGAACAACTTTATCACGTGTCAGCTATATTCCAATAACTTCACCGAGAAAATTCTGATGCCTCAAGAACTGAATTTTCATTTTCCAGTAACAAATCGCAACTTATTCGATCAGAGATTCAAATTTTTATGATAAATAGTCTTCATTCACTCATCGACTAGTAACCTCGCGTCGCTAGGTTAGAAACGCTCACTTTCGGTCCATATAGGCAGAAAATACACATTATTTCAATATAATAACCATTCCTCGGAACTTATAGTGGAAATGGAATAAAATCCGAGCTGCAAAGATTGAAAGTTGAGAATGGCGGGGGGGGGGGGGGGGGACGGCTTTACATACATTTATCAAAGTGAGAACTTCTCCCTTTGGGGATGTTATTCGCGACGGTTGTTCTAAAAGAAACTGTCGCGAATTTCGAATTTACCTGAAACCCTTTAAAGGATGTTTTCAAATGATGCGAGTCTACAAAAAATATATGTGTTTTTCGATTAACAATGTACTTCATCCCTCCAATAGCAAGATGCACCATAACTCCCAAAAAAAATGTAACTGCCGTGATTTTCATTCATAGCACATTATTTCATGACAAAAACAAAGGGTCTCGTGAGGTGGTAGGGCAATGGCGGTGGTCGAAATAAATTAAGATTCTTGTAATTATAATTAACGAAGTGGAAAAAAGCAGACCGAGTACTCTCATTTCTCGGGAAACCTTATACGAAGACCGAGCAAACTTCAGGGTCGTTCGGTGTTCACATCAGGCACGTCGAATATGCGGTCTGGAGCAGATTCTTCCCTCATTCAATTCATAAATCTTTCATTTATTTCTCGATAAAATACTCTTTGAAAAGACGATTCTCACAGATTGCGGAGTGAAAACAAAACAAAAAGGGGG
>JAPYZM010008493.1:0-10802 GCA_030522845.1 Psyttalia concolor | reverse complement strand
CGGTTTGAGCGCAAAGTGATTTTTGTGTGCGGAGTCCGGAAAAGTCAAGATCGTGTGTAAAGTGAAATTCGAGTGCGTAAAGCGAAGCTTTACGGACGAGTTTCACTTTACGCACCATTTCGGACTTTTACGCACACTGTGCGGAAAAGTAGCACTTTACGCACGAAAACCGGTGCCGAAAAGTGAACTTTTTGGGCAGGTATTGCAAAAAATACTTTATAAAAAAATACTTTATAATTAAAAAAAAAATTCCGACGAGTCATAAATTTACGAATTCACAGGTTCTCGCAACCCGTCAAACTCCAGATCTAATGCAAATGCAAATGCAAATTGAAGATTTTCTCGGGGCAAGAGAATCGAAACGTGGGGAAAGACTATTTTCCCTCAGTGTGAGAGCCAAATAATTTGTTCATAAATTTTGCATGTTTTTAACAAAACAAAGAAACTGTTTCTCGTACCAATTAAATCTTCTTTATCAAAAGTATTTTTTTGTCTCAGAGGGAATCAATTGTCGGGTTCGGCCGAATAAAAATGACAGAAGAGACCGGAATTTTTCCACCGCTTAGGTGCCTATGATTCATTGATAGCGGATTGATTAGCGACATTTAGTAATCCACTAATTGCGGAATTTAATCGTGTGAGAGGACGGAGAATTTAT
The DNA here is from genome assembly GCA_030522845.1 of Psyttalia concolor. Taxonomy (NCBI): domain Eukaryota; kingdom Metazoa; phylum Arthropoda; class Insecta; order Hymenoptera; family Braconidae; genus Psyttalia; species Psyttalia concolor. The sequence goes on along the minus strand of JAPYZM010008493.1, from coordinate 10,144 downwards.
CCGACGGGATAATTCATTACGTAAAGATCGAAATTAGCGGATGAGTTATCGGCTGTGCGCAATCAAACTATGAGATAACAGGAGGAAGTGATTATGAGATCTTTTTTTTTATCCCCCGTAGATTTGATTTTCAACGATTTCCTGACCTTGAAGAATTTGGATAGACATGTGGCGTATGATTAATCCAAGGTTTGTCGGATTTTTTTCAATACAAATTCAAATTCTCCTTGAATCGTTCTAATTAGGCATTCGAGGGAGCCTGACCATAATCAGATTATTTGTGAGCTATAAATAGTCCAGAATTAGTGAGGTAAATTTATTATTTAATATCACTTGGTTTTTCCCCGATTATTTTTGGTAATCGGATCTGGCCTCGCCCGGGCCAATCGCAGTTAAGTATTTAATAACATCAAATATTTCCCAAATAAAACTACAGCGAGAATTTTCCGTGACTGGATTACAGCCAATCGCTGCGCAGTATCGACGACCCTCGAATGTCTCTTATCAATTTTTTTTTCCAGAAATTGCATCCGATAATTGCATATCCCGGAAGATCACATTAAATGTCAATTCCCAAAAAAAAATTTGACGATATTTTCTTTCTTTCCAATCGAAACACAATGCGAGGAACTATTTATATTTTTCATCACGCTGTGTTGGAAAAGTAACTTTTCAGTCACTCTCCGTTTCGCGTCGAGTGAATAAAAAGTGCTTTTTCGTCACATTGAGATGAAAAATATTGTTCGCAACACGTGAAAAAAAGTGGTTTTTGACTCGTGGGATTATATTATAAACCTCCCGCTCACCAAAAACCATTTTTTTTTCACTTGTTAGGAAATATACTATTTCACCACGCTGTGTCGGAAAAGTAAGTATTTTTTCGACGCATTGAGAGGAAAAATAATGTTCGTAACTCGTGAAAAAAGTGGTTTTTGACTTGTGGGATTATATCCCTTCGGCCCGTGGTATAAACCTCCCAGTCGCCAAAAACCATTTTTTCTCACTTGTTGCGAAATATACTATTTCAAAATAGTATATTCCCCATCCCACGAGTCAAAAACCACTTTTTTCACGTGTTACGAACAACATTTAGTGGGAGGTTTATATCACGAGCCGAAGGCGAGTGATATAATCCCACGGGTCAAAAACCACTTTTTTCACGTGTTACGAACAATATTTTTCATCTCAATGTGTCGAAAAAAGCACTTTTCCGACACAGCGTGATGAAATAATTATATAAACACGTGGAGAGCGCTAGAGAATAATTTTTTCCCCACTCCCGACAATTAAATATGATATAAATCTTGAAATTGATCACATGCCTATCGAAACGGAGTCTCCGCTGGCTGTAGTAAAAATATTCCCTGCACACTATAGAATCGTGGTTCATCCTGGTTATTTTGTTGATGTGCCAAGAAGTCTGGAAAAACCAATAAACGCCCTCTTTCCTCTTTCGCCTGCCCTGATACCTCAATTTCCCGAGCGCATCTTCGCTTTCATGTCAGCAATACGAATCCCACAATTGCCGTTGATTTTTCCAGTCGAGTGTATCGCGATTGGATCCCCTAACGTATTTATCGGATTTCTATTCTCGCTCGATGCACTGGAGAGCCGGCGGTGAATCCAATTTTTCACTCGCATCGAGCGGATTAATTTGGGATTGACGGCTGAGGGTTGAGTGGCTGTTATGATTTTCAATATTTTTCCGGCTTTGTTGTGAGTCTTAATATTTTGTTGGTGACGTACTAGGCCTTATCGATCCAATATACCAATACAATTGAGTCACATGTCTCTATCTACTAATTAATTCAACGGTTTGTTTATTATGCACTGCTTCACGACAATTATTTCGCCTCCAAAGTTCCTTTCAAAACTTCCTCACTTCCAGCAAAAAAAAATGAAATGCACTAATTCACAATTTCATCAACAATTTCATTTTTTTCTATGCAAAAATTACTGTCTAGGATTGAAAAATTCGTCTAAACTTGCATTAAAATTTTGAAAACCGTAGAAAGCCGCTGGACACATCATTCGAAGATATTTTACACTTGACGATAATAAAATTGAATGTAACGATAAACAGAATGGCGGTCTACATCGAAATTCCGTTATTCGACTCGAATTCTAATTTTTCATTTCCATCTTTATCCGCAATTGCACTTGCCCTTGACACACTGGGGGAAAATGACAGATTCCTGGCAATAGAGTTCCAGAGAGTGAGATGGAATTAATAGTTTCAATGGAATTAAAATTATTCGATACTACGAATTTCATTAGAAGTGAGGGTCGAGGAAGGGGGAGATCACTTCGAAGAGGGATTTTAATTGAGGGATTCCGGTGATTGTAGAGGATACGACGCGTGTCGGACGACTCAACTTGACTGGCTCGATTTAAACCGCGTATACCGGCCTGGAAGAATGGCCTTCTGGGCCTCCACTGCCTAACCACGTATGCCGAGTATGAACTTGCTGTATAACTGTAAGTCCAACCCGTCACGTGACATTTGAGTTGTGTATCTCCTTCGTTAACTAGATATTTTCATATACAATTGTCGTTATCCGAGGGGAGGCCGGGGAGAATTGGAGCATATTGCGGAGTGGTCACAGCTGGCATATGCGATGGAATAATTTGGTCCGGAAATTGATCATTTAAATACACGTTTTTTAATTCGTTAAACAATTTTAAACGTAAAATAGACAGAAATTATTCTCATTAATTAATCCCGCAACGACGCTATTAAATATCAGTCAGCTATTGAATCAATAACTTATTTATTTATTTAAACAAAAAAGTGATAATGGTGAATTTTGAAAATTTGATTTCATTTTGAATTAAATGATTTTAATTTCTAATGGAAGAAATATTTTCTGGAAATTGTCTGAGAGACTGGTTTAATGGAATTTTTTTTAGATTCAAGGAATCTCTGGTTTTTACTCTCCCTTAAATTTCCTAGAATTTTGAATTAAGGACAATTGTAATAACAATGCAATAACACGGCAATTGCAATAAAATGTCCGAGGGACTCATCAAGTGGACTCTACGAAACTGTAAATCTGTGGCTTACAGTTCCAGAAATGGAGTGCATATGAAATTACCTCAGTAATGGGTAGTTACAGAGGGAAATATTCGGACACTTTACAAGCAACAAAAGATCTTTAAACATTCCTCCTAGTCACCCATTTTCTCAATAACTGCGCCATTAAAATTGTAGAAATTCCTGTTTTATGATTTACAATATTCGTTCAAAGTGGCCCTACCGTGTTAATAAATCGAAAAATTATTGAAAACCATAAAAAAATGAAAAAACTTGATCAGACTGGGGTTCAATAAAAATTTCCGCAATTTGAATACCATTTTGGTAAAAAAAAAATCATTCCCCCAGTAATTGAAAATTAAAATCTCATTTTTTTTCATTACATTTTAACACAAAAAACTTTGGCTAGACTTGAGAAGTAATTTTTTTTGTTGTAAATTAATTCTTCTTCGTCTCCTTTTTCAGGGGAGGAAAAAAATTCTCGTATACAATTTTCTCCGAGTTTACGAGGAAAAGTGAAAGAGGAACGAGGCATACACAACCGAGTGGCCGTAGGCGTGTAGGAAGAGAGATGTGAGAGTGGAGTGAGGGAGCATGTGCAGCGCTTTGTGCATCGCTGTTGCAGCGAAGGTATCAGGCGAACAGATGAGCCAGGAGGATAGACTGGCGCTTGGATGCATTCTAATGCATCGATGCAAATTCTCAGTGTTAAAGTGCTCTGGCATTTGATCGATGTATCATCTTTGAGCGGTGAGTTTGCATGAACACGTTTGGCTATAAATTCTCAAAGGCTTAAATTATCTCTAGCCCACTACCTTCCCGGAATTAATTTATCCACACAACTGCATTTCATTGATTTTTATTCACAAAAAAATTAGCTTTCTGATTTTGAGGAAAATAATTTTTTCATTTTCATTTTAAAATTAATTCATTCAATTAACAATAACATCAATAATAATATTAGCATTAACATTACTGCTATTAATGGTAACAATTATAGTTAATGTTGGTTAATTTAATTTCAATTTTTTTAAATTGTTATATCGAATGAAACATTATGATAAAAGCGTTATGATAAAGACTCTGCTTCGCGTCGAGTGACTAAAAAGTGCTTTTTCGACACATTGAGATCAAAATTATTGTTCTTAACACGTGAAAAAAGTGGTTTTTGACTCGTGGGATTATATCCCCCGCCTTCGGCTCGTGATATAACCTCCCACTCGCCAAAAACCATTTTTTTTCACTTGTTACGAAATATACTATTTTTCACTTGTTACGAAATATACTATTTCATCACGCTGTGTCTGAAAAGTACTTTTTCGACTCATTGAGATGAAAAATTATGTTCGTAACTCGTGAAAAAAGTGGTTTTTGACTCGTGGGATTATATCACCCGCCTTCGGCTCGTGGTATAAACTTCCCACTCGCCAAAAACCATTTTTTTCACTTGTTACGAAATATACTATTTCATCTCAATGTGTCGAAAAAACACTTTTCAGACACAGCGTGATGAAAAGTACTTTCTCGCCACATTGAGATGAAAAATTATGTTCGTAACTAGTGACAAAAGCGGTTTATGACTCGTGGGATTATATCACTCTCCTTCGGCCCGTGATATAAATCTCTCACTCGCTAAAAAAACATTTTTTTTCACTTGTTACGAAATATACTATTTCGTTGTTGTTTTGCGGTCGTTACGGAGCTATAAATTGTGTACAACAATTGAGTTATTAAATAACATCCTCTGAAACATGTGAGGATAGGAATCACTCAGTTACAGGCACTGGATGCAATGGCTCAAGGTGATATTCTGCAGTTTTTGTCCCCGACAAGGATCGATTTAATTATCGCAGTATAATTTCCGTAGGTGAGTATTGCGGCTCACTTTGTTGACTTGCGTCAATAGTCCATCAACTGGTACAGATAAAGTATTCATGATACCGTAGACAGCTTTGGCTCATTCATCACAGAAAAAAAAAAATATCGATTGTCGGGAGGTGTAGGTGTTATTGTCATTTGAATTTATGGGAAAAAACTTGATTATTTTTTCTTTTCTATTCATTGACATTAACACTCCCAGTTCAACGAGTTAATGTGCGTGAAATTACTCATGATTCTGCCCCGCAATGAATGGTTAACAATTTTTGACTGAACTTTCCGACACACCTCGTGGAACTTTTTTTATTTTGTGTCAGTTTCGCGAAAATTGAGCGAAATGTTGAAATTGACAAATGGACGATTTTTTTTTGAGAAATGAGTGAAACACTTGCGAATGAATTTTCGAAGGGAATTTTGAGGAAGGATTTTAGTTCTGGGAATGGTCTCATCTCATTCGGTGAACTCGATCCGTTGATTTTTAAGAATATTTCTAGACTATTTATTATCATTTTTAATTAACAATTGAGTGAAATTAATTGAACGATCAGTTGCGGAGGGAGAAAAAAATAGCCGACATTAATTAAATAACCGTGACCACTTGAATGGTCTAGACTGGCCGCAGGGGAGGGGAAACAGTGTCGACTTAATATCAAATTGATTAAGCGGCCGATCGAGTTGCCCGAGTTGCGAGTAGTTTCGTGATCGTCGTCCTTGAAATGATACAGATATACGAATATGAGACGCTGTAGGTGTTTAATTGAACGCAAGGCCGAATTAAGAATTGACTTCCGTAATTTAACTTCACTCGTGACTGAGAGATTTGTGAGGTCATTGATCGTTTACATCGAATTCTCCTAATGGGAGATCAATTGAGAATTATTAACAAGCAGAATAATTAAAAAAATTTAATTCCTAAAAGATTTTTAGAATCTTCACTTTTTCAGCATTTCCCTCCTAAACATTTTTTTTTATTGTAAATACAATTGCCGGCAAAAAAATGCCTCTCAAAATCCTCTCATAAAACTCCTTAAGATAATTATATTAATTATTCCACAGAGAGAAATATTTTTTAAAAATACCTATTGTTCAGTAATTTTCGAATGAAATGGTTGGTAGAAAATTTTACGGAATTATTCCATATTTTTTTAACCAAAATTAAGAAAAAATTCCGGGGTTTTCGTAATTTTTACCTGAATGACCTGAAAAATTATGCGATCCTCAGTCAAATGTTACCATTAGATTTTGTGGTAATTAGGACGTATATTGACTCCACGCAACTTTACTAGTAAACCGAATGGATTCATCACTCAGTCCCTAAACTAAGTATAATCCGCAATAAAATCAAGGCGGACTCAATTAGATGAACAGTCAGGTGGGTGGGAAATGAACACCTTGAGCACCCTGGTGCACCTTTTGGGGTTCATTCCAGCAACGTCCCCGTCGCGAACCCTGGGTAACGCTAAGTGCTGGAGAGGTTTGTTATACCTTCCCACACGTTGAATTGAATTGATTTAATTCATTTAAATGTTGAAAATTGATATACCTTCAGTAGGGAAGGAGTGGGGAAGGATCCGTACACGGAGAGAAAAAATCCATAAAAATTACGCGTCAGTTCCGCAATCTGCAAGTCAAAACAATATTCCGTAAAAATTACGAAAAAGTGCCGCATTTTTTTTTACAGAACAATTCCAGGTAAAAGTACGAAAAGTTCTATAAAAAAGTACGTCACTGTTCCGTAATTTTTACGGAATATTGTTTTGACGGAACTGACACGTAATTTATATTGAATTTTTCTCTCCGTGTACCGAAACATACTGAATTTCAATTCATTATGTCTTGATATCATCAATTCATTTAAAGCAGCGTTCCGCCACCAGAAATGTTATTTCCCATCACATCCCAACTATATTCTAACAACTTTCATTCAGTTTTCCAATAAAAAGTTGTGAGCCGGTATAACGTACTATTACCGATTTTGTAATGGACAAGTGAACTGTGAATTCGGTAATTTTCTCTTCACGCTAAAAAAATTATTTTATTCTCTCATTGTGTGTTCTAATGCGGTTACAGAATCTCATAAAGCCGCCACTTCAAATGAAGAGATGAAATATAAGGAGGTAAGAAATTACCATTTCCCGTGCTCGCCGAAAATTTCGAAACCGCGGTAACATCGAAAGGGTATTACCACGACAATGTCTCTTTCTTCGGCTTATTATCGCGATAAACATCTGGGTCAAGACCCTTCCGTCAGTGACTGCGTTACACGTGCAACAACAAAAACATTACGCAGTACATATTCATTTATAATAATGAGGAAAAGAAATGTCATAACTTGCAATTAAACCACACGCGAGCTGAATGTTTTCCCCGGCGCGATGTATGCCGTCGTTTTTTTTCAATTTATTTATTCATTCATTCAGTGGTTCATCAGTTAATTAATTAGTTATCGATTGAACGATTCCTCCATCCATTCATTTATCCATTAACGATAGCTATCGTAAGATTTAAATTTTATTCAGGCGATTAATATTCGTTTTGTTAAATAAAAGTGACAAAAAATTATGCAATTTACCTTGTATTGATAGTAATTGGAAAAGCGTGATGAAAAATTAATTTGCCCAGAAATTTTAGGTGTTTTTAAATTCAAAAGAAAATATCTCATTGTACCAAATAAATATTCTCCGTCAAAAGGATTTTTTTCTAGACTAGCAGTGGATGACTGGCATTCCGACACTCGCAAACTGGAGTGATTTCTACTCGCAAAAAAAATGGAATTGTGAGACATAAAGTGCCCCCCCTCAGTGCGTAGGCCTGAGAGACGCAACAGGCGAGCTGCACTGAATATGGGTGCGGTGCTATTGCGGACGCGTAGGAAGACGAACCGGAGCCACGCACTCTTGATCATACAATCAAAGATATCCTCGGCATACAAGGGAGGACGGACAACAAAACCAAATGTAGGGATGCATTTCATGAGATACCCATTGAACAATGAACAATGGGACAAAAAGCTCCACCAGTTTTTTATCATTCGAGGGATTTTGCTAATTCACTTTTGAGGTCGATAGACATTGGAACCAATTTCCATTAAATTATTTGATTAAAATAATTTTTCGCGAAATGGAATGCAATCCAAGAGCGGTTTTACGAGGAAATATTCGTACAAAAAAATCCATAAAGCATTGATTTCATACGATAAATAGCTCTGAAAGAAATTTAAAAAAAAATGGCGATATTTCATGCAATAATTGCTATTAATTTTTTTTTTCAAGGCATTTTTCGATCTTTCCTTTCGCGATTTACGCAAGATAATCGAGGGAAAATGATCTCATGAAATACGAAAGCATCCGAGGAGAAATCCCAAGTGGAAAATTATCTAAAAATTGAGGAAAAATAAATATTTTGAAAAATACTCGTGGGGAAAGTTCACACGTTGAAACCAGTTTTCCTCAAGTCTGAAAGTGCGCGATAGCGATAATGAACTTCTGAGAGTGATTGATAGGCAGTGGAGGATTTTATTTCCTGCAAGAATTTTCCAGAATGAATTATGTCCTCTCGTTATCCTTCTGGAGAAACGTGATAAACAACAAGGGTAGACTAAACATGACGAAATACACCGTATGCATCACGAATTGTGGACTCTCACCTGGTTTTAACGAACAGCTGTAAAAGCAGGATTGTTAGGTGGCTTCCGGCGCATATAATACCCGCGTTTCCCGTCAAAACAGAAGAGAAACTCAAAACCTGGCTTTTCATGGTAAATTTTCTGCGATATTGTAACTGTACTGTAGAGCATTGAAGAGAAAATAAATTGTTTTTTATTCGTTAAGTTTCAATTGTTCGCACAATTTATTCATTATATATAAAAAATATAATGAACAATTGATGAGGAATTTTATGAAGCATTAAAATCAATTTATAGCCAAAAAATTGTTAAAAGTTTGTTCTACACTAAACGAAGAGAATACTTTCGACCGAGAAGATTTACTTGGCACAGGGAAATATTTTCCTGTCCAATTAGAAGCATGAGAAATTTCTGGATAAATTATTTTGTTCTCACACTGAGGGAAAAAAAATCTCTGATGTTTCAATTCTCTTGCCTCGAGAAAATTTTTAACTGTCGTCATGAGTCTTTCCATAAATTCATAGAGAGTTTAATAGTTTATAAAAATTCATGAATTCTTGCATTGTAATTTCCAGAATAAATAAACAAAAAAAATTTACGCATTCCCCGAAAATGGAGTTATCGACTCGTTTCATTCTTTTCAGTTTTGATTTTACTAGAAAAAAAATCAGCATTACCCCTCGATTAGCTCTGAGTATAATGAAAAATCCGCGAAGAAAATCCCATGAAATTGCATGAAAGCTCATCCCGCAGAAAATACGGAAGGACCACCTGTCGTTCCCACGCTATGACAATGCCCTGTTAAATAAAAAAAAATGTAATCTAGTAAAACTCATGTCTACACCATCCATTAACAGGTGGTAGTCCTCAAAGACGATGCAGTGATAAACCGGTATTGTTCCGGGTTGATCCCAGACTAGGAAACACCAGCTGAAACTATTTCCGCGCACGTTCGACACGGATGAACCCGCGATAATTGCATCGGTGCAGTTTTCTATGAAGAAACGAGCTTCGAGGTGAATTTTTCAAACTCGATCAATCTTTTCACAATTTAATCATGAAACTTGTGTATCAACTGCATTTCCCACCGGTTCTATGCCCCTGATTCTTCACCGTTACTGTGACCAGTAACTAGTGCAGTAAATACTAATTTTTGTCCGTTGGAAACTACACTGAGAAAACTATTTTTCCCAAATATTCATTGACTCGATAAAACTGTTTACGGATTTTTCCATTTTTTTTCGCAGAAATCATTTTCCGATGATTCAGATTAGGTTTCGATGATGACAATCATTTCGCTACAGGATCATTATATTCTATGTAATCCTCCAGGAATTTCTCCGATGACTATGAATTTGTTCCAAATTTTATATTTTCTCTCCCCTCTAATTTTTTAATTTTAGTAATAATGATAATAATTTATTTTCTTTGGTGCTACATTAGTTTTACACCTGCACAGGTCTTCCTCCCTCTACTCCTTATGTTTAGGTTTACATAAACGTCTACAGTATATTCTATTATCACATCTTTTACCATCCTTAATTCTGATTTGTACTTTGAGCTGCCGTTTCTTCTTATTTTCCCTATGTATACTCTTTCGTTTCCAG
>JAPYZM010008488.1:0-10678 GCA_030522845.1 Psyttalia concolor | reverse complement strand
CGTTGCCACGACTATTAGTGACCTAGTCGACTGAGTGACTATTTATTAGTTTTTTTATTTTTTAAAACCAGAAAATTTGAAAATTACTATATTGATGACGTGTGAAATTCATATAACTAATTCACAAATGAATGTGATAATTACTACAATTTGTTTAATTTTGATGTGGCGAGGATTTTGATATGAGCTTTAACCCTTAACTGGTCGCTTCACTCCACCGAACGTAACTGGTCACCTGTATAGCGCCGCGCCGCTCTCATAGCGCGACCAGCTAAGGGTTAAAGTAGCTCACCAGTCACACAAATTTGTAAGAATTTTGAGAACTATAAAGAATAGCTGCAAAATGTTATTAGATTTCTAATCGTAATTTTTAGCTCGATTTATTTACCGTTTTAGATTTTTAAAGAATCAATTTTGACAAATCCGGATTTAACCTAGCGGACTCCCGCATACGACCTGAATTTACAGCGTTGCCACGACTATTAGTGACCTAGTCGACTGAGTGACTGTTTATCAGTTTTTTTATTTTTTTAAACCAGAAAATTTGAAAATTACTATATTGATAACGTGTAAAATTCATATAACTAATTCACAAATGAATGTGATAATTTTTACAAGTTGTTTAATTCTTATACATTCAACGACTTCAGGGGCCACTGATCAGCTACTTTAATTATGTCATTTCGAACGAATAGCAATATAGGAAAATTTCCCGAAGCCCTTGTTTTCCGTAAAACCAAAAAACGACGTCGGAATATGAGACGATCAAAGGAGGACGAAAGGAAATTCAAAAAATTTCATTTCATTTAGACTGACGTTTATTACTTTCAATACAACCTTACGATATTAGATTAGCCGTAGCATATTCATAATACCAAGTCTTGTTTTTTTCATTTAATCCCACTTACCGGGCATACAATGCATATCAATTACGTATATATGCACATTAATCAACTCTGTCGAAGTACACATCAGATATAACAATAAAACGTACAAATAATAGTGTTAAATATTGACAAAAATCGTGGGCGAAAGCATGAAAATAAAATATCTCCCTAAATGTCGTTAAATTTACAAAATCACTGATTTCTTTGTCAAATGATGAACAAGAAATAACTAGGGGACACCCCGGACAAAACGGAACACCCAAATGTTTTTATTTTTTTCAATTTGTTCATTTCTTTTACGATCTACTCTATGCCAGGCAGCTCGACAGCTAGGCGACTAAGAGAATATAAAAAATGAAAACTAAAATGTTCTCAACAATTATAAATCTATTACAAAATAAAAACCACATCAACACGAACAATTGATAATAACAATTTAACGTAAAATGGCGTAGACTACAAAGGGCTAATGGAGATACACATACAGATCCACATAATTTTCGGAAAAAATCACGCCCTCGCTGTGAATTTTAAGCAATATCGGCATTTTTTCAAATTTTCGAGTGTTCGGTTTTGCCCGTACGGCCTAAATAATGACGAATTAGTTATAATTTTTTTGCATTATGCTATTTATCTTAAAAAAATATAAATGCAAAAAAAAATTATCTATATAACCTTTGGAAAATTAAGGCGTTCCGTCTTGCCCGGCTCTCCCCTATATTAATAGCCTATTTTTATTATTATTACAGCTTAACAATGGGAACTCTGTCCACCAAATTCTCATCCAAAAGCTGTATAAATATTCTTGGTAACACATTTCATTTGTTCATTATCCATTGGTACCCATTCAAAAAACATGCCCCCCCCCCACCACCAGTGCATGTTCATTTGTAGCGATCAATCTTTATCAATTGAGAAAAAAAACATTTTCTATAAAAGTATTTAGTAAATGTCACAAAAATTTTCGAAAATATCTCATTACTAAAAATACTAAAAATGCACATTCTCTTATTTCCTAGTTCCCTTGTGCTAGAGAATTAAATCCGTAAATTTTAATTCTATAATTCTACCTATTTCCTGAAGCCTCTTAACCCTCGAGCACTCGCGCTATGGTCTCAGCGCCGCCGCTTTTGTCAGTTTCATGATATCTCTAAAAATATGAGGAATTAGGCTCTGCCTCTTTACAAGTTCCTCGAATAATATATTCCGATGAGAGTATACACGCCTCGGTTACCCTAAACTGACTATTTTTTTTTTAATTAATTTTTTTGTGGAGTGCGGCAGGCGAAGGTGAGCGCAGCGCTCACCACGCGAGTACTCTCGTAGTAGAAATTTGACGAGCGGTGTTGACGACTCTCCTGACAATCTCAAGCGGCGCGTGGAGAGTGGGGGAGCCTTTTGGCAACGTTGCACTCGAGAATACACGGGCGCGGCATGGCGCTTGCCACGCGAGTAACGACGTTCGGCCAAGAGGCGCGAGTGCTGGAGGGTTAACTTCAACGATTATTCCGTGTCATCAATGAAGAGTAGAAAGTTCGTTATCAAGTGTTGCTTTGACATTTTATATACAAAAAATACATTCAACTTGGGGAAAGGAACGGCATAAGGATACTTAATTTATTTAAAAAAAAAACCTTGTTTGAATAGTTTTTCTCCAAAAGATGTCATCTTTGGAGCGAGTGTGGATGCCTAAAATCATGTCCTCCATAACGCAAAGGAACATTGACATGGAATAATTATAATTATAATGTTCATTCGTGTTTATTTGCCGCGATCAATCTTTATCAACTGAAAAAAAATGATTTCTCTATGCAAATGATTAGTAAATTGATCACAAAAATTCCTGAATATTTTTCATGCGCCTTTAAATCACGGAAAGAATACTGAAAAATCATATTCTCTTATTTCAACTGACGACAGTGGCCGAGTTGGTTAAGGCGCACAGCCGGACGGCGGAGCCCGCGTGGAGTGGGTTCGAGTCCAGCTTGGAGCATGGGATTTTTAATCTCTCGGAAATCGTCGAACGGGAGTCTAGACACCAAGAATCATTGGAGAAAAAGGTTTCCCGATGAAGCTTGGTTGATGGACGCCATGTCGGCCAAGGTTTTCCATGGTTTCCCTTGGTCACCAGGAGAGTCTGTACATGGAATACAGCTCCTAGGGTGCAATGCGACACGGTTGCGGAGGAAGACGGCCCCTGATACCGCAAATGTAAAAACCCTAGTCGGCTATATATGGATAATAAATAATAATAAATCATATTCTCTTACAGTAAAAACTACTCGCTCTCTCCCTCGGTTACCATTACCGCACTAGCCGGAGCCGTTCATTGGTTCGTCCCCCCACCATCCCAGGTACATGCATCTCTTTCCATTCGTGGCGCTGTCACTCCCTCAGAGTCAGAGAGAGGGAAACTCGATAAAGTATTTTCCAAGAATGCAGACCCCGCTACCGCATCTCTTAAGGAGTTTTTACTGTATTTCGTAATTCACTCGTGCAGAGAATTAGATCGGTATTAATTCGGAGGGACATTCCACGGCCTCTGGTGAGCAAGGAAATTTCAGGTAATCCAAAAACCTCCCACTTCTCCAGGCCATTTTGTGGTTATTCAGCGTTGAAAATCACAAAAAACCAACGAACTTGACTTTTCTTCCAGCTGCCAACGTTTCGAGTGGTAAATCCACTCCTCATCAGGGCATTCCCCTTGATTTTAATCCCCCAACACCACTCGAAGAGTTGTCAGCTGGAAGACAAGTCAAGTTTGTCTATTTTTTTTTGGTGATTTTCAACGCTGAATAACCGCAAAAGGGCCTGGAGAAGTGGGAGGGTTGTAGATACGTATAAAAGCGGTTGGAAGAGTTTTTCTACTAGGAATTTAAGGGAATTCGCCGCCGTGAGAATGAGGAGGTCGAGGAACTGGACATTCACTAACTCGAGTTCATCAGGTGAAATCGCCTGGCCAATGATGGGTGGGAGACTTTTTTGGCTCATGAGAGTCTAAGTCAGGATATTCTGGTGGGTCTGGTGAAGCTCAGGAAGTGCTCCAACGAAACTTTCAGAGCTGACCTGAAGGGATGATGCTCTTCTGTCAGAGAGCTAAATGTTGATGAAGGTACCGGTCAATGCCAGGAATCTCTCGAAATTTCAATATCACGCTTTGGAGTGCTACTCCTGGAGGAGGCAGAGATGACCGCTAGGAAGGAGCATAAGTCCATCAAAGTTTTCGTTATCTCGTTGATCTTTAGAATTTTATTTGCACACAAAATAGAATTGGCAGGCTCTACTCCCACCGAGTGGGTCAGCCCGAAGACACTCTATGAGTAATTGGGCGGTAGGTCTGATGGATTCACTGCAATCGTTGGGTTGTCAGATCCTGCGGTTCCAATTGTAAACATCAGACAGAGAATTTTGCGATTGATTTGTTAGTACGGTGTGAAAATAACGCAATAGTATATTTCGTAACAAGTGAAAAATAGTATATTGTGCAACTAGTGCGTAAAGTAGCACTTTTTCGCACAAGTGATAGGGCATCACACGAGGCGAAAAAGACAATACGCACGTGTTGCACACCTAATTTTTTGCAATATCTGCAAAAATTCGCTTTGGGGGAGGTTTGAGGGCAAAGTGGTTTTTTGTGTGCGGGGTGCGGAAAAGTCAAGATCGTGTGTAAAGTGAAATTCGAGTGCGTAAAGCGAAGCTACTTTACGCACTAGTTGCACAATCTACTATTTTGCAATACCTGCCCAAACAGTTCACTTTTCGGTACCGGTTTTCGTGCGTAAAGTGGTACTTTTCCGCACAGTGTGCGTAAAAGTCAGAAAACTTGCGTAAAGCTTCGCTTTACGCACTCGAATTTCGCTTTACACACGATCTTGGATTTTCAGCACTCCCTCCCCTCAAAGCGAATTTTGGCAGGTATTGCAAAAAATTAGGTGTGCAACACGTGCGTATCGCCTTTTTCGCCTCGTGTGATCGCCTAGCACTCATGGCCGGCACTCGTGCAAGCGATGCACCACTCGTGCGAAAAAGTGCTACTTTACGCACTAGTAGCACAATATACTCTTTCGGCTCTGGCCCGGAAAACTGCTATTTAACCAAACGGAGTGAGGTTAGAATCGCGGATTTTCGGGCGCCAGGGACGAAAAAGTACTTTTCAGTCACTCGACGTGAAGCGGATTGATTGATTGATTAAGTTTTATTTACTGCACATTATGTTGTACAAATACATTGTGACACAGAGTCACATAACAAAAACAGATAAACAACAATTACAAGATATAGCGCACAAACATTCTAGTAAGAAATAAGCTATTACTAGCTAAAAATTGAAAAAGGACTCTTAAGGGCAGTAGAAAAGAAGAGAAAGTTAAGGAAAAGAGCGAAGGGAAGAAAACTATAAAGCGGTTAAAACCACTTTCCAAGGTGGGCACGGAGAGTTAGGTTGAAGGAATCAATGGAGGGAAGGTCGCGTATCGAGGAGAGGATAGCGTACCAGAAATATGTCGCAGATACCTGGAAGGAATCGCGCTGAGACTCAGTCCTGAAGGGCTTGATTAGGAGGGGACACACCACCCCCCTCACAGCGCGTACACACTGGCGTACACACGCGTACACACTTGGCCGCGCAAAAAGCAGCTAGGTAGCTGGGTTCTCCGGACCGCAGAATCCTAAAAGTGAGACACGCAAGGAAATAGTTCCTACGCGTCTCACACGTCATCCACCCCAGTCGCCCCCTGAAAGGAGTGATGAGCTCATCCCTCCAAAGTCCAAAGACGAACCTAACCCCCATGTTGACAAGACGTTGGATCTTCATTGAGAGCTCAGCAGAGAGACCATTATACACCAGTGAGCAGTAGTCAGCCAAGGGAAACACGAGAGTCTCGATCAGGTGTTTAGGCAGCTCAAGAGTGGTGCTGGTACGGAAGAACTGAAGGTGAAACATTACAGAGTGGAGAGTGACTGAAAAGTTACTTTTCCGACACAGCTTGATGAATCGCTACTGCCCTTGCACGCAGCGCCCCTCAATCGCCCGTTGCGCCGTAGTCCGCTGGGATCGTCCGAACCCGGCGAACTGAGCCTCTACTTTCGTCTATCGTCTTTGTCTGTACCGACCACTTACGCACAAATACATTTTCTCCATCATATATCGTCGAGGATTTTTCACATCCGTTTCCAAGAGTTATGATTTTTTCTTTCAACTGTTGGTAATGAAGAACGCCGAAGTGCATTAATGGTCGCATTAATTACGTGGAGGGAGTATAGGCGACCTCACTAACTCCTTCTTTCCGTTCTCCCTTACTCATTCGTTGGAAAACAAAATCATTTTCAGCCATTAATTGCACTCTAGGAATTTCTTCGGAAAACTCTTCGCTCTCCTGATGATTCTACACTTCTCCCCCTCCGAAAATTGCATACAAACGTATCAACCGTTTGCACCCTCAGTTCCCTTTGTTGATCAGGTTACTCAATATAACAGCAGTAAAGGGATTTTTACAATTCACATAATTTTCAGGTGTATTATTTTTAGTATCACATAATAAAGGGAAAGAATAGCTCCAGAAATTATGAGTAAGAAAAGCGTATTCCAGATTTTTTAATGCTTTTCCCAGGATGGAGGCTACGAACGAGTTCGTTGGATTAATTGATTTTATATTTATTGCAGTGTCGAACCCCTCAAACCTGTCATATGAATCGAGTACCGAAGTTGTTCCTCGGATCTCAAGTAAATAATTATATTCTAGTGAAACATTCAGGGCATTTGGAAATTCGTTGAATCTTTTTAAGTATTCAAAATTTTAATTATTCTCAATAGCTCTCTGGCTAGTTGACGCATTGAGACCCGGGCAAAAAGGAACAGCCAAATTTTGTCATTTTTTTTTTCAATTTTTTCATTTTTTTACGATCTACTCTAGGCCAGGCAGCTTGACAGCTAGGAGACTAAGAGAATATAAAAAATGAAAACTGAAATGTTCTTTTCAACAATTATAAATCTATTACAAAATAAATACGATATTAACACGAACAATTGATAATAACGAGTTTAACGTAAAATGGCGTACACTACAAAGAGCTAATGGAGATACACATAATTTTCGGAAAAAATCACACCCTCGCTATGGATTTGAAGCAATTTTGGGATTTTTTCAAATTTTCGAGGGTTCCGTTTTGCCCGTACGGCCTAAATAATGACGAATTAATTATAATTTTTTTTGCATTATGCTGTTTAGGCTAAAAAAATATAAATGCAAACTAAAAATTATCTATATAACCTTTAGAAACTTAAGGCGTTCTGTTTTCGCCGGGTCTCCTCTAATTGGGAGTCAATTTGATTTGCTATGAATTGTTTGTGGGTAAGATATGGGTCGGACCAGTTGTTTTACCCGCAGTTAATATTTGAATGGACTTTTCGGGGTTTGCTTCCCCCCTCATTCGAGCGTCACTGGATTGCAGGGAAAATCCAAAGGTTCTGGTGTGATTTCCAACTAGGGATATGGGTGTGAAAATAAACACCGTTAAGTATCCTAATGCCAGTAATTATCACAAGAGACGAAAATAATCATCTTTTAAATTAAACTTTAATCTTGGAATTGTGTGCCTTATTAATTAATTTACTCTCTTCTTATCCGGATTAAATGTTCAGGATTTCGGCGATGATCTTCGCACTCTCACCAGTAAGAATTGTCCTGTGGTTGCCAGATAGTTCTTCAATATTGATATTCTGAATACAATTCTAAAATAGAAAAAGGTAATAAAATTAGAATTGAAAGATGAAAATAATATCTTATTCAAAGAAATAGAGATTTCTGGATTATTCTAGGGATATTATTCGATTGTCACGAGTTTTTATTCTATATAGTGACAGTCGAATCAGAAATAATTGAATGACGTCGCTTCCTATGTAAGGGCCCCCTGGCGGACTTGTCGATTATAAGAATCGGGCGAGCCGGTTAGTCGATTGTCATTCGATCGTTGGTCGATTGTGATGTCGAGTCTGGGTAGCTTAAACGAGCTACAATCAAGTTCCCTGAAAGTCGATTGCAAGTCTATTCAAGCTGGACATCTGTTGGAATCGAGTATAAGTCGATTAAAAACAGATTATAAGGAAATTGTTTCAAGCGAAATGAAATTCACATTGAGAGTCGATTCCAACAGATGTCCAGCTCGAATCGACTCGCAATCGACTTTCAGGAAACTTGAGTGTAGGTCGTTTAAGCTACCTCCACTCGATTCTTAGAATCGACAGTCAGTCGAATTTGAATCGACGGGTCCGTTGGGGTAGTTCTCACCTAGCCCTGGCGGACCTGTCGATTCTAAGAATCGAACGACTCGGTTAGTCGATTGTCATTCGGTCGTTGATCGATTGTGATGTCGAGTCTGAGTAGCTCAATTGCGAGTCGATTCAAGCTGGAAATCTGATGGAATCGAGTATAAGTCGATTAACAACAGATTATAATCGAATCGACTCGCAATCGACTTTCAAGAAACTTGATTGTAGGTCGTGTAAGCTACCTCCACTCGAAATCACAATCGACCATCGATCGAATGGCAATCGATTAAGCGGCCCACTCGATTCTTAGAATCGACAGTTATTCGAATTTGAATCGACGAATCCGTTAGGACAATCAACGACGCGGCGGCGGCGCTGGGGAAATACAAATTATATTGAAAACCGCCTTCATACCAAAAACTACTCGACCTACTCACGCATATAAAAATATAACAGAAAATTCTAGTGAACTCGCTAGGGAATTCTATTCCCAATCAATTTGATATTACTTTTTAATTACTTCTCTTAGCTTGTTCAATCAAACGTATTTTCAGGAAACCCTCAATAAGCTCCCATTTTTCCATACAAAGTATTCTATCAAACTACAGTCTATAGAATTTCATAATCTCAAATTTTCAATTTTCTTTTCACTTTATTCCCCAATCTAGAGATCAAAATCTAGAATTATGGCGCACAATTGAAAAATGCAACTCGATAATGATTGCAATCACTGATCTAGAACACAACGTCTCAACTATAGACCTCAAGACGGCGCCCCTGGCCAATAGAATTTATTCTTCCTCCCCATCTAATCTGATCAAAGTCAGCAATGCCAAAACTTGGCCGAATAAGTCGATGAAGAAAGAAAAAGGTAAGTAAAATATTCTCAATAAAATAAATACCTCCGATAGATTGTAGTCCTGGGCTAGGGTGGTGAAATTATCGATGGCCTTGATGAGTGTCACAGGCCCAGAGTATTTGTTCGTTGGTTTGTAGTCATGGGCAGCCAGAACTTTAGAATAAAACAGCATACCAGCAATTTTCATGTCCTCACCATCGAACGGCGTTGGCCCAATGAGCTCCACCATTCTGTCCATCATGGCGCGATAATCCTCGACTTTCTTCAGCTCCATATAACACTTGACAAAGCTGACATCTGAATTCAATTGTCTAACGAAGAATGCCAAAATTTTGCGAACAGCATCGGCTCTCAATGCAGCCTCAGTATCATTTGTGCTTGTCTGTTTAGCAAAAATTCTCACATGATTCTTTACATAATGTGGCGAGCCATCCAGCAATTTTAAATGAACACTCTCATTGGATTGCTCAAGCTGAAGTGCCATTTCAAATGCAACACAAGCACCAAATGAATATCCCATTATCGTGTAAGGTCCCTTTGATTGGATTTTTTTCATTTGTGAAATGTAAAATTTCGCTAAATCGGGAATTGAATTGCGTGGCGCATCCTTGGTACATTGAAGACCATAAACTGGCCTCTCAACTTCACTCGCTATCAAATTCATTGTTGTAACAATACCCTCAATGGCGTGAATAAAAAATATTGGCATTCCCGTATCTTTTTTTGTTTTTAATTTGATGAGGGCCTCCTTGGGAATGATTTCCGATCCACTTATTTGGTAGAGTAGCTTCTCACCGGGCCCTTCCTCTGGAGATGTGGGTGATTTTGCGTCTGGGGATGGTGTACCACCTGGTGATGTCGAATTCACACGCACATCGGTGTCCTCACCGATCGCGTACTCCGATAATTTGGCAAATGTCAAGCCGCGAATTTCGGGGGCAGAAAGAACTATATCGTAATTACGTTCAAGTGTCTGTTTAATTTCAGTTCCCATCAGTGAGTCCATTCCCAAATCTGCCAGTGTGTTGTTAACATTGACAGTGTTGATGTCCTTGATGCCGAGAATATTGGCGACAGCCTGGAGGAGGCCAATTTGATTATCACTGTCACCGGGACGATTCTTGTCAGCTAAAACCATACTAGCGAGCACTGCGTGAGGCTGCTGGAGGAATGTGTCCATGGTGGCGAGACAACTCGGCATTCTCTGGGGTAGGGTGCCTGGTGATGAGATTATTTAGAGTTAATTGGCAGGATTAACTTGGGATTAAAGGGGCTTGTCAGTTATACCAATTGGTAAGAATTTTGAAAACTATAAAGAATAGCTGGAGAATGTTATTAGATTTTTGAATCGTAATTTTTTGCTCGATTTATTTACCGTTTTAGATTTTTAACGAAGCCATTTTGAAAATGTCGGATTTAACCTAGCGGCTTATGGGAAAATCCATTATTTTGGTTCAGTTAAAGATTAAAATCTAAAAGTTTTATCAAAAATATGAAAAAAAAATAGAAAAAAATTTCACACTAATTTCACAACGATTTACCGTTCGGTTTCGTTGATATTAACATTAATCTGTAGAAATTGACGACAAACCGGAAGCAAAATAAACGTGGCAACGTAGCCTCAATCAGCTGTCACTGCGCGGGCGATTAGAGCGGTTTGAAATG
>JAPYZM010008468.1:0-11536 GCA_030522845.1 Psyttalia concolor | reverse complement strand
GCAGCTCGCTGAAGATGAAGGACATCGATTTCCTTTGGCCGTCTCGCCCATCGTCAAAGGAAGATACGTCGACGACATCTGTGGAGGTGCTGATACTCCCGATGAGCTCATTAAAACTGCTCAAGAATTTCGCAATCTCGGTGCTGCCGGAGGAATGCCTTTGGCAAAGTGGCACAGTAATAGCTCAGGTCGGCTCCAATGGCTCGATCCTGATAGTACCTCTCATGAACAGCGCACGTATGAGGACTTAGAGACCAGGATACTCGGATTATCTTGGCAACTAAGCTCAGATAACTTCGTCTTCTCAACCAAGTTTTCGCCGCACTCGGACGTCTCGAAGCGGATTATACTTTCGGAGATTGCGCAGCTCTATGATCCGCTATGATTCCTCTCTTCAGTAGTTATCAGAGGAAAAATGCTTCTGCAGGAGATATGGATCGAAAAGCTTGGTTGGGATGATGAAGTTTCGCCACAGATAGCTCAGCGCTGGAATAGTTTTCGAGAGGATCTCATGTCGTTGTCCAACGTGTCGATACCCAGATGGATTGGGTTACTCCAAGATTCCGTAGTGGAAATATATGCATTCTCAGATACCTCTCAGCTCGCAATGGCAGCCGTTGTGTATATAAAAGTCTTCAATGGTAACGAAGAGCCTCGTATCTCATTGGTCTGCGCGAAAACGAAAGTAGCTCCTCTCAAACGGCTGACCGTTCCAAGGCTAGAGCTCTCAGCTGCAGTTCTTCTTGCAAAATTAGTGAAGTACCTCAAGGAACAGCTAGACTTCTCCAACGTTCCGATGTAGTTATAGACCGACTCGTCAGTCACGCTGACGTGGATAAGCGCTGACGCTTCCAGATGGAAAGAATTCGGGAGGAATAGAATTCAGCTCATTCAAGATGTTCTTGGGAGGCAATGGAAATTCGTATCCGGCAAGGAGAACCCAGCTGATTGTGCTTCTCGTGGTTTAACTGCAGCTCAACTTGCATCACATCAGTTGTGGTGACATGGACTATCGTGGCTTAAAAAGAGTTCATCTCATTGGCCAACCCAAAAGTTTCTACCGGTTGCATCAGCTGATCGTGAGGAGAAGCCTGGTGTCGTGGTCAACGTAAAAGTCCGTCGTCTAGAAATCTGGGATTGAGTCCATCGATATTCCTCGCTCACGAAGCTGCTCAGGGTTACAGCGATTTATCAACGCTTCATTGCTCGTCTCAGAAAAGTTTCAGGATCTTCGTTGAAGACAGCGCTCGATCCTGGTGACATCGAACAGGCTCGTCTCTTCTGGATCAAAGCCAGTCAGTCAGTGCAGCTCGATTCGGAAATGGTGAGTTTATCCAGAGGGCATAAACTTCGTCCATCTCACCCACCCACTCGATTGACGGCGTTTTCGGATCACCAGGGACTTCGTCGTGTTGGCATTCGTCCGAGCTTCGCTCGACTTGATAATGATAGCAAACATCAAGCTATCATTCCGAAGGAGTCACAACTTGCTCTTCTCTTGATGAACGCAGCTTACGCTTGGTCATCTCAGAAGATCTTATTGGATTATTGGTGGTAGAGCGCCAGTAAGATCTTTCATATTGAAGTGCGTTCCATGCGCAAAGCAGCGAGGAATAAGAGCCCAACAACTCATGAATCTGCGTCCGGTTGCTCGTCTCACTCCAGGCCATGCGTTTCTCAACACTGGAATTGATTACGCCGGTCCAGTATCGCTTCGTTCTTGGAAAGCGCGTGGTCATAAATCATACAGAGGATGGCTCGCGATCTTCGTCTGTATGGCTACGTCCGCGGTTCATCTTGAAGCCGTTTCCGACTACTGATCTGGCGGCTTCATATCAGCGTATCGTCGTTTTGTTGCTCGGTGCAGTATCTGCAGGAGCTTGTTCTCAGATTGTGAGACAAATTTCCTCGGAGCCGATAAAGAACTCAAGAAGCTCTTCTCGACTGCATCCAAGGAGTCAGACAAGCTCGCTCATCTCTTGCTTAACAACGGTACGAGGTGATCGTTCAACCCGCCAGGAGCTCCTCACTTTGGAGGAAAGTGGGAAGCAGCCGACAAGTCGGTCAAGTTCCATCTCTAACGAGCCATCGGCGAAGACCTTCTCAGGTTCGAAGAACTAACTATTCTGCTTGCCCAGTTAGAAGCAGTTCTCAATTCTCGTTCACTGGAACCCCTCTCAAAAGACCCTGACGATGTCCGCGCGCTAACGCCAGGACATTTTCTTGTTGGTCAAGCTCTGACGGCAATTCCTGAACCTTCTGTGGAACAACTTAAGGTCGGTTATCTCGCTGGCAGCTCATTCAGCAGAAGGTTCAGAGTTTTTGGAATACTTGGTCCAGGAGCTATCTTCAATATCTCTAGACCATCTCGAAGTGGCACTACCCGTCTCACGACATCAAGATTGACTCTATAGTCCTTCTCAACGACGAGAGATTTCCACCAACGAAGTGGCCTCTCGCTCGAGGTATCGCTCTTTATCCTGAAAGAAATGGACTCACCAGGGTGGTAACCATCAAAACGTCAAGTTCTACTTTTCAACGGCGCATCGCTAAGCTTGCTCTTCTGCCAGTCTCGACCAATACTTAATATTCTAGACCTGCGACTGAAGAGCTTCTCACCAAGCGAGCATCGGTCTACTCAACGCTTTAGTCTCGCTCGGCACCTGGATTCATCATCAACTCTTCTCCCGACCAACCCTCGGCAAGGATTTACGCCCTTCGTCTTGGATTTTGGCTAGGAGTGGAAGCCTGTTCGGTGAGATCTGCGGAATTTACGCCTTCAATGACGTTGGTTGGACTCGCACTTGACCTTCGTCGATGAACTCCAGCAGTGATGTTGACCATCGAAAATTCTTAGACTCGAATTTGAGTAATAGTTTTTTTTTTGTTTCAGACTATCTCATTTCAGTCAGCGATTGCTGACGGCCGAGAAGAATGTTCGGTTTTCCACCGAATTTCTCGAGACACCCACACTCACTCAGCCATGCGTAACTGAACTCATCCCACCTGATGAGTCCAGTTGTCTCCGATGACCAGGGGTTAGCGGCCTTGATACCTGAGGCGCCACTTCCTGGACATTTCAGTTAATTTATTGTTCTGAGCAAATCAAATATAGGTCATGTGACCACAAAATTAGGACAATTGCCACGTCAAGGAATTTTACATACTCTCACTCGTTTTTCGGCCTAATGGCCGAATTAGACTTCTCAGAAGTTACTCTCGAGTTGTCCGAAATTTATATTGTTCAGCGCTATTGTTTCACACTAAGAATGGTTCTTCTCAGTATTTTTGACCCGCGAAAGTTAAGTAAATTTTTCTCAATATTAAAATTATTGTAATTCGTGAACATTGACGTGTTTTTATTTTTAAATAAAACTAGTGACTTTTTTTGTGACCAACGCCACGTGTTCGTCAGTGACTTTTTTTTACCTTCTCTTGTGTTCTCCTGTACTCCAAAAAAATTAGCCCTCCTAACCAGATCCAAGCTCAAATAGTATGAAATGTGATATAATACGAATGTACACGGTCTACATCTGCTTTATATGAAGCAGGTGTATTAGTGCTCTATCAATTTTCTCTAGATCGTTATTTCTTCTGTCCAAGGAGAAATAACGATTAAAAACCAACACCATATCTAACCAAGCGCAAACTTCGTCTCAAACAGTTTCTTATTCTCAAGCAATACAACAGGCTAGTTGAACTCAGAAGGAACAAGGTATAGTCTTAGAAGCTATCGAGGGTATCATGGTTAAGGGTTATGGATTGGCTCTGGCAAAGATTGTCTAATCATCTAACATGCAATCCGTTGCCAAAATTTCGAGCAAAAGGATTCTTTTTATCCTCAGTTCTGTTGAATCAGTGGATAAACTACTTGAGGAGAAAACCATACTTAAAATTAAGGATGTGGAGATACCAATTTACTCGTATACACCCAAAACGAAAAGAGTCGTCATCTCCAATGTATTCCCCTGGGTGCCAAACACACTTATTGAGCAAAAGCTTACGGATCTTGACATTACTTTGGCATCACCAATGATTCCTATTCGGGCCGGTGTAAATGAACATGGCTTCACACATCTTCTTTGCCATCGACGACAAGTTGAAGTACCATCATCTGAATTGCCAAACATCCCGGATAAAATTAAAATACATCATGTCTCGGTTGATTATTGGAAATGGCTATCAACTGACTCTGTGTCTTGCTTTATCTGTGAAAATAAAGGACATATGGCTAGGGATTGCCCAAGTAGTGCCGACCAGGCTGAACTCCAGTCAGCCAAAAACCCTGATCCAGTATCGGAGAATGATATTGAACAATCAGTTAACGTTGAAAAGGATTTCCCATTTGGGGGCAAACGTACTCGATCACTCGCCAGCCTTTCGACCACTTCATCGTCTCTTTCTCCGATCAAGAAAGTAAATACAGTTAAAAATTCCAGCAATATCAACAAATCAATGACTGCGGGAACGAGCGGAAAATGTTTCCCACTCATTCCCGACGATAACAATACATCGGAGAAAAACAACCAGTGGTCAATATCAGAGAGTGAGCTGCAGGCGAATATTGACAAACAAGTATCGCTCATTAATACTCCTAACAATGAACCCTCTGAAAGTTACCCAATATCAAGGGAGAATCTTAAATTATTTTTAATTCGATCATTTGCAACATCTGAACCAATGTCGGTTGCGTTGTCATATACGCAAGCCATTCCTGACCTTATCAATATGCTAACCAAGGCCAACAACCACTTTGACGATCGTTCTCTTAAGAGAAGAGTTAAGAAAATAATCAAAAAACTGCAAAGTAACATGTCAGAAGTTTCTTTGGAGGAGAATATTGTAACGGGATTTTTAAGAAATCGCGCACATCAACCAAACACCTAAAAACATTAGGAAAACCCTCCCTTCTATCCTGCCTAATAATCCACTTTCCCGGGAATTTCTCAAACAGTCCAAGCGTGTGGGGTTGGAACCTAAGTGCATAGGGGTAGGAGGCCGACGCACAGGCGACCGCACTTAGGAGACACGTGGAAACACTTCCAGTCGTCCTATGAGACTTGCCGCTATTAGCAGAGGTCTCATACTGCGTATGAGCGCTCCATGCTAGATGGGGCGGGCATTCACTCGGCTGGTGGTCCGGAGGGGTTGTTCGGAGCTACCAGTGGCGACGTTTGAATCGGCACGCTCCAGGAGAAGCTAATACCGGGGATATCCGCACTATGGACAGCGGCAGCACGTTCCGGCGCACGGCGCCCCACCCTGCCGCGAGTCGAGAGTGGGGATGAGTGCCTCAAAGGCCCGCACGTCCGACTCACTCAGGCAGTGCCGCTTCGGCTGGCACTCCGGGCAGTTCGCTGCCAGCTCTCTCGACTCCCCTTGGGTGGACTCCCAATGCTCTGCGTTGGTAGAACGCTCTCTTGGTTGGGACCGCTTCTAGTGGTCCGCCTCCCTTCGCCCAGAAGGTGCTGGTGGGTGAGCTACTGAGTTCCCCCTGGTAAGCCCGCGAGGTGTAGCCACCGGTAGGTGTGTTCCCGGTGATGATGTCCGTGAGGGCGTACTCTTCGGCCCGGATTCTCACACGCGGTTGTTATCGCTGCCCGTAACGTTCGCGTACGGCTTCGTAAAACGCTTTCTCATGAGGTTAGAGTTTTGTGTAAATTCGCGTACCCGTGGACCCTGACCCTCTCTCCACGACCTAGCATCCTGAGCGACCCAAGCCTCCCGCTTCGGTTCCTCTTGTCATCGGCTTCTGGCCTCTCGCGGGTAGTATCTCTCTTTTTGCAATAGCGGATTATCGCCAGTTTTCTTGGATTTTGGGAATTTTCGGAAATTGTGTTGTCGCGAGGACGAGTTCCAACCCCACTCGTTCTGTCCTGTCGTGCTCTTGTTTTTGGCTATTTTTGGGAATTCTTGGTTCAATGAGGTTTTAACGACCTCCGGTAAGGTGGTGCACCCCCACCCCTTACCCTTTCGGTTCTTTCGGTTTTCGTTAGCTTTTGGTCCATAAAAAGCTAGCTGGCGCCCACACTTTTTTATGGTTAGGAAATATCGGATGCAAGTATGGGAACGGGCGAGGGTAATGCTATTCTAGACTACCGGAACCAAGTCCGGAATAGTGTTACAATATGAACACAGATGAGTGCGACACCATGTCTTATGATAGCCAAGCCCTATGAATCACCAATTTACCATGAACAATCAACAACAAAGAAATGTGAATCGACTATGGATACACTATTGGAGTTGCCGCAGTCTGCGTCAACGATTCTTGGATCTGCAAGTCCTTGCGAAGGACGTGGACATTATTATCTGTGTAGAGACTCAGGTAAGTGTAGATGATATAAGTAAATATAGACTGTCGGGCTTTAATGTGATCAGACAAGATAGCTCTTATCGCGAAGGTGGGGGTATTTACTTTGCTTTTAGAAAAAACATTGCCTATTCACGTTTTGATACCTCTGCTTTCCCTGAAGAAATGACTGAAATCCTGGGCTTTTCTATCACCAATACGTCCCGAGATTCAATCTTTTTGGATTTTCTAGACCTCCCAGGTCTCACTTATCAAGTGAAATGTGGGAGATACTCATTTCTTGTTCTAACCTGGCTGATTTTTCGTTAATGATCGGCAACACAAATGCTCATCACGTTCTCTGGAATTGCAGAGTGAGTCATACACAAGGCGAGCGTCTACTCAATTCAATCATTAATAATAATGTCATGATTCTCAATACACATACCATCACACGCTTTGATTAAACAAGTGAGTCGATCATCGATCTTCTTATCTCAAGCTCCCCGTTTTCTGATAGAATTAGGTATCAAGTTCACGATGAGTCATACGGCTCTGATCATTATCCAATATATGTGGACTTGGCCTTAGAAAGACATATTTATGTAAAACAATCATTTAAACTTACATCCGTCAAAACAGACTGCGATCAACTGCGCGAATCACTAAATGACTCTTTCTGTCGATTTCTGGATCCGTTCTATGAAGATCTATCTACTCTGGACAAATATAAGTTTTTTACTAATAATTTAAAGGAACAAATTTCGCTATCCAACTTTAAAAAAAACTGTTTCACCAAAAATGCATCGCAACCCAGTGTATTGGTGGGATTCTGAGTGCCATAAAGTAAAACGACTCCGTAGTGCGGCCTTTAAAAAATGGACGTATACCAAAGATGACAATGATATTGATGAATATAAAAGAAGGGCCGCGACAGCACGTAATACATTTAGAGCGAAGAAACGTAGTAACTTTAGGAGATTTGCACAGACTATTGATTTCAGAAAAACTCCTGTAAAATTTTCAACCACTGTTGGGTAGACAATAAGTCAACCAATAAGAATTCAAATTTGCAAATTCATGACCAGGTTGAAACTTGTCTCAATTCCATGTCTCCGCCATGGTGTCCCGAAAATCCGGAATATTTAACTATATGTCGTGACAATTATATATTGGAGTCTCCCTTCTCTTTTGTTGAATTTAACACTGTTCTCAATTCTCGCAACAGCAAATCATTAATTATGAGATCCTGAAGAAGTTGCCTATAAATCTCAAACTTGCTCTCCTAGATCTGCTTAATGAAATGTATGCAGGCTCCATATTTCCTGATGAATGGGCTGAGCAATTTGTCAATTTTATTCCTAAGGCCAGCGGCAACGGTGTTCGCCCCTTATCGTTATCGTCATGCATTTGCAAGTTGTTTGAAACAATGGTTAAATGTCATTTAGAATGGTGGGTTGAGACGAACAGTGTTCTGCCTGCATCTCAAAGTGGGGTTCGTAAGGGACGCTCGTGCATGGACAATTTGACCAATTTACTATTACATGTCGAGTGCAACTTGGCTGAAGAACGCTAAACCTTGGGTGCTTTTCTGGATGTTGAATCGACATTTGATAATGTAAGTAGCTCAATTCTCATTGAAAAACTTGCGAAAATAGGGTGCCCGGAGATGATGGTCAAGTTTTTAACTTCTAGCAGAAGCTTTACTTCTCCCTACAACTTATTTCCCAGACATGTATATAAAGGCGTTCCCCGGGGTGTTGTACTCTTTCCTATGTCGTACACGATCTATGTCTCGTCCATCACCACTTATATCCCATCTAATGTACAAAGTTCTCCATTTGCTGACGATATTCTAGTTTTCACGAGCTTTTCCTCGACTGAAGAAGGAGTCTAAAGCATAGAAAGAGCCTTGACAATTATATGTAACAGTCTTCGTGATCTTAGCCTAACTCTATCTCCGGATAACACAGCTGATTCACTTCAATAAACGAAGTACATCAACTGAGCCTTTGAACACAACCGTAGTTTTGGACGGATTCCCTGTGAAATGTACAACTGAGGCGAGACTTCTTGGTCTTATTTTTGACCATAAATTATCCTTCAAGTCTCACCTTGTGAAGGTTCAATTTACTGCTCTTAAGGCACTTAGTTTAGTGAAATATCTTCGAGGGACATGGTGGGGTGCGGATCCAGAAACACTATTAATCATCTATAAGGCGTTTGTTAGGTCAGTGATCGATTATGGCTCATGTATTTATTTCCCTCGAACTAAGTCCGGAATTGCAAAGCTTGAAGGAATTCAAACTGCAGCTATTGGGCTCAGCCTTGGCTACAGAAAATCAACTCCAATAAACGTGCTTTTGGGAGAAAGCAAACTTACCACTTTAGAGGAACGCTCTTGTTTCTTATCCAAGAATTACCTTATTAAAATTTTGGCAAATACCAACACTCAAGTAGACTCCACCATTTACAGAGCTTTCTGCTATCAAAATCAGTTTTTTTCGCAACCAACGTCTAATTATTAAATCCATTAACCAAATTATGCCTCCACCTGATACTATCAGGGCTAATGAGCATTTTAATTTGTTTCTTTATGATTACGATACTGTTATGGCAACTCTACCTATCATAGATAATGGCCGGACTTTGCTAGAATATTTACCGATGGTAGCAAAGTTACTGATGGTCGGTCAGTAGGTGCAGCTGTATATTGTCAAGAGCTGAATACTTCCAAAGTAGTTAATATTAATCCATCTGCATCGATTTTCACAGCAGAAACTCTTGCACTTAACGAAGCAGTCAAATTAGCAGTGGATCTTCCCAGTCATAACTACCTGATTATCAGCGACTCCCTTAGCGTTATTCAAGCGCTTTCGACTCTCTATTGAAGCATCAAGGTCAACCAAAATATTCTTGAAATTAAGAACAATTACATGCGCTTCATGAATAACACTGTTGATCTCGAATTAAATTTTATGTGGTTCCCTCTCATTCCGGGATTCAAGGTAACGAAGAGGCTGACCATATTGCCAGGGAGTCGATTATAAATAAATAATCCAGATCCTTTTCATTTACTACCTTTCACTGATTATCGGGAACTGCTCAAAAAAGAGAGTTTTGAACAAACCCAGAACTGGTGCAGAGAAATAGGTTTGACCAAAGGACGAGAATATTTTGAACTTTTTTATTTTTGTGGACAGGTCAGAGAAGTAACACGCATTAAACTTGTTAAACACAAAACGCAGGTTACTTTATTTTAATAATACAGGAATGGAAAAACGTAGAAAATTTCTCATTGCCTTGGTAGCCATCTTGAAGAGTAATAATAATACCGAGCAGGCTATGTAAGGTGGGGAAAAAACTAGAAGTCGAAATTCCCCTAGCATCAAAACAGAATACCCCTACATGTCTCTGACCGATGGTTTCCAACATCCTCTCCAATCTTGAGTTCGAAAGTAACATAAATTTTTCTTTTCAAGAATATTCAACTCAATAATAATAAGATCATCGGCTCAATATCCTTAACTTCGTAATTTTAAAGCAACTTTCACGAGGCGTCCTCTCCTGGTGCTCGCGGTTTCTGGACGACTCTCCTTTATCGGTTGATCCTTGGAATTAGCTTCCACTCTCTTCTGCTTGCGTCTGGATCCAACCACCTTCCAGAGTGGCGGAACAGATGCATCTGCGCCTCGACCACCTCCAGATACCCGGTCTGATAACGGTGGACCTCTTCAGCTAACTTTGCAGCCTCCACCTTAGTCATTTCACAGGGATACAGCCTCTGTATCAGTCTCACGAGAGTTTTCCTGTTAGCACCAACTCTCACTTTAACCACTCGAACGTTTCCGTCCTTTCCTGGATAGACTTCAACTGCTCGAGCTAGAGGCCATTCCAGGGGCTTCTGGCGTCCACCTACAAACACCAAATCCTCTTCCTTAACATTCACCCCAGCTCCCTTCTCGCGACTTCTACGCGCCAATTGATTGAGGTATTCCCTGCGGAATCTGTTACGAAGCTCGTTTCTCAAGCGTTGTTTGTACTGGACGCGTTTTCGCAGAGCCTGAGCGTCCACTTTGTCCATATCGGGCACGCCGTGCTGTCTCATGTCCCGCAGAAACATATCTGGCATGAGGGGGATCAGTTGCTCAGCATCCTCAGCCAGATAGGTCAATGGTCTAGCGTTGATCACTCCCTCACAATCACAGAGGACAGTTTGGAGCTCTTCATAGTTGAGAGAGACTCTTTTCAGGGTCTTCTTCAATAAATCTTTAATCACTCTAACCAAGCGCTCCCACCATTCACCCCACCAGGGAGCAGATGGTGGATTGAACCGCCATTCGATTTTCTTCAGCACTCCTTCCTCAGCAACTCCTGTCCAATCGATTTCTGATAACTCCCTGGAGGCACCAACGAAGTTGGTGCCGTTATCACAATACATAACAGAAGGACGACCTCTGTGAGCCATGAATCGTCGCATTGACTCCAAAAAAGAATTGGTGGATAAAGAAGTTACCAGCTCTAAATGGACTGCCCGATAAGCTGCACAGGTATAGAGTTCAATCCACCCCTTACCCCCAACTTTGAAGAACAGAGGCCCCGCCAAATCCACTCCTGTCACTTCAAATACCGCGGCATCTCTCAATCTGTCTTCTGGCAGAGCCACCGGCGTCGATTCTAACTTCTTCACACTGTAGCGCCTACAGGTGACACACTGGCGACTAACCGACTAAACTGCGCACCTGCAAGAAGAAATCCAGAACTCCTCTCGCAGCTTACACATAGTCACCTCGATCGAACCATGATTAAGAGTGAGATGGCGGAGATAAATCAATTTCTGTAGCAAAGGGTGGTGGTGATGCAAAACAACAGGGCATCGAAATCCCAGAGTATCGTCTCTATCGGAAACGAGTGACTTTAACCGGAAGAGTCCTGCTGTGTCTCTATAGATTGTCATGCCAGTGAACCGAGGATCCTTCACGCCTGAGAAACTTTCTTACTGAATTATTTCATCAGTACTTGCTCTTGATGCGCTTCTTTGGAGAGCTTTTGGACAGGATCGATGATACCCAGCACATCCAGGTCCCAGAGTTGACTGATGTTCGCCCCCTAAACCAACATTGACACAGTGAGCAAAGCTGGATCTGCCTTTTCTAACTGTGTTTGAGTCGATTTTCCCAGAAGCGTCCAGTCTAGTCGTGTTTCTACGGCTGTAATGCCACAATCGAGATTGCACAACTCCTA
>JAPYZM010008448.1:0-13188 GCA_030522845.1 Psyttalia concolor | reverse complement strand
AACAACTTGCTATCTCGCCGTTCGACTGATTCTCGCTAGTTCTCCCTTCCGCCGCAAGACGCTCTAATGCTAAACCACGCCTACGTCTGAGATCCCAATGGTTAATTGTGTTTACCTTTGAGTGAGAGTGATTCATAGTAATTTAACGGTTTTATTATCTAGGTTACTCATTAGGGAGAGAGAGATCGAGATCATATTCCATAGCCTTTCCGTTTTCTATAATGTGGGCTATTAGCTTTTTTTTCAGAGAGGTAACACGCTTTTTAGCTCTGGAATTGGGCAAGTATTGATGTATTGGTTCTAGGGCGGAGACAAGTTTGGCTGGATCTTGTGTAATTGGGGGCAATGTATGTGATGTTTGTTTCTCCTTTTGTTTTGTCAAAGAATTTCATGAATTGATCAAAATTGATGGAAAGACGTCCAGATTGTCGTCGAAGATTTTTTTTAGTATTCATCCATTTTTCGTCGTTTTTTTCATCTCTTTGATCGGGAGTAGGATTCGCACGAGGGAGAGGGGTACTGCTGAGGGAGCTGTCCCTATCCTGTGTCGAACGAGTGGGCGACCTGGTTATAGGGGGAAGTGTGGAGAAATGTATTTCTTTAGGTTGATTGCCTTATTGTGTGGCATGGTTATTGTTTTGGGTACTGATGAGGACTGGATTCGTATTATTGGTACAGTTCTGAGCTAGATGTCCCTCTTGTTTACAGAGGAAACACGCAGTGGACTCAGTTAAAGTAAATACCCATATTTCTTTGCCTTCGACGACCGTCGAAATTCGATGTGGAAGTTTTGCCAAATCGTCTGGAAAAATGAAAGTCTGCCTACGCATGGAAACAATATGAGCAAATCCTGCGCTAACTGTGATGATAGGGGATTGTAACTTGATTCCATACTTGAGTAGTTCGGTTCAAGGAACCTGTCTTCGACTTGGGAAAATACATGAGTGAATGTAATCTTTTTGTTCCGAGAAATGTATGGTCGAGCGTAGACGTGGCTATTGAAGACGACGATGGGTTTATTAGAGTTTACAAGGTCATCAACAGTTTTTTTTGTTGTCTAACCAGGCATTCCGTCGATTGTTTGAGAGAGGGGATGCAATTATTATTCTGGAAGCTGACACTACCTTAGATAGGGCGAGTATATATTCTTCGTACGTTGCATCTACCGTCTTGTCGATGATAATTGCTTGCTCATTGCTCGGTTTCGTTTTGGTTGCTGCTGAATAACTGGTGCTGGTTCCTTGGGTGACTTGGGCTGGTGAACTTGTGTTGGTTATTTCTTGAGACAATTTTTTTAACGAGTAGACCCTCTAGCCCGGAGTCTTATCGTATCAACTTTTGCTGATCAATTGCAGGAGTATTACCACGATAATTCTTTTAAATAAAGTATCGTTTGGCACTGCGGCATTCGCTCTAGGGGACTTTACTTGTTACCACGTTTACAAACCGGATTTCAATCAAAGACGTCCAAAGTCAAAACACGTTACGAAGTCTCAAAGTGAACCACTTTATATTGCTTCTTACATGAGAAGGAACCTCAGTTCGTATCCCCACTATACCTTAACTCCGCTTTTGTTTGTGCTCCGCACCCCTCGAATCCATGTTCCTTCTTTTGCGAGACGGACTTTACTCAGATTAATCATTAATTTTTTCGATCTAAAAATATGTTAGAATTTACAAAAATAATTTCAAAATCATCATTCTTTTTGTAGATTAATTCCATATATATTTTTTTTTAAGCCGTATCAAATCCCTTCACCTTTATTTCTGTTTATATTAATTTGAATTAAACTGAATAAGCACTGCGTTTGATTTTGACCACTCTGGAATTGTAGGGTCCAAAGTTTTAACCTGCACAGAGCAATGCTTACAATTTTTTGCTCCACGGCGAGTTATTTTGTATGTAGCTGTTTATTATAATGGAGAAGTTTGATAAGGGAAAAATGTTCGGGTGAGCAAAATTAGAATGATCACTCGGTAATAGTACGTTATAGCGCAATAGCAGATGGTATACTAGGGTTGGTATGTGATGGGAAATAACATTTCTGGTCGGGGAACACTGGTTGCTTTAAATGAATTGAAAAAATCAAGACATACTGAATTTTAATTCAGTATACTGAATTTTAATTCAGTATGCTTGGGCAGATGTACGGGACCTTCCCCACTCCTTCCCTACTGAAGGTATATAAATTTTAAAAATTCAAAAAAAGAAATAAATTCAATTCAACGTGCGGAAAGGTATATCAAACCTCTCCAGTACTTAGCGTTACCCAGGGTTTGCGACGGGGACGTGGCTGGAATGAACCCCAAAAAGTGGACCATGGTGCTCCAAGGTGTTCATCTCCCACCCACCCAACTTTTCACCTAATTGAGTCCGCCTTGATTTTATTGGGAATTATACTTAGTTTAGGTACAAAGTGGTGAATCCATTTGGTTTTAAGTGGAAATTGGTAAGAGGCGTTATAAGTGCCAATTACCTGCTAGTTTCCTAGCAGGTGATAGTACGTTAGAGCGCCTCTTCACTAACATTGTCCAAATGAATAGCAGATGGTATACCAGGGTTGGTGTGTGATGGGAAATAACATTTCTGGTCGGGGAACACTGGTTGCTTTAAATGAATTGAAAAAATCAAGACATAATGAATTAAAATTTAGTATGCTTGGGCAGATGTACGGAACCTTCCCCACTCCTCCCCTACTGAAGGTATATAAATTTTAAAAATTCAAAAAAAGAAAGAAATTCAATTCAACGTGCGGAAAGATATATCAAACCTCTCCAGCACTTAGCGTTACCCAGGGTTCGCGACGGGGACGTGGCTGGAATGAACCCCAAAAAGTGCACCATGGTGCTCCAAGGTGTTCATCTCCCACCCACCCAACTTTTCACCTAATTGAATCCGCCTTGATTTTATTGGGGATTATACTTAGTTTAGTTACAAAGTGGTGAATCCATTTGGTTTTAAGTGGAAATTGGTAGGAGGCGTTATAAGTGCCAATTACCGACCACTCACTGGTTTTCACTTAACTTTTAGTTTATTTCACTATATAACAAGAGGACCTTTGATGAGGTGTTTCTATTACGAGATTTTGTTCTATACTACTTTGAGAAAAGTAAACCAGAGGACAGGTTGAGATTGTGGAATGAAAATTAGTGCCGGGAAATTGTCATTTAACTTGTTAGATGCTTGGTCAAGAAGACCTGTGATGGCAGGGGTGAAACCTGATTGGAGAAGTGTTATGGAAAATTCGGAAATGTAGGAAGTAGGGAGAATAGGAGAGGTTGGCGCGCCTTGAGCCAGTTCCCCAATAAACGCCGCCTGGAGAAAATATTCTAAGGGATTATTGAGTCATTAGAGGGGTCATCAGAGGGTAATAAATGAGGAGAGACGTGATGTAGTGCTGGTCAGGGAGGAGGACTTGGGAATGACCCTATTAAAATAATATAAATTTTGTTTTCGATTCGAGGATTAGGAGAGTTTTCTGTTATGATTAAATTTTATATGAACTGTCCTTCACAGTTGAAGGAATTTTGAGGATTCTTTCAATAAAATAATTCTGAAGGGTCTAAAGGAGATATTTAAGGGTTATTACTAGATGGTTTTATGAGTTGACAATTCTAAAATGGCGGGATTAAAGTTAATTAAAAATTTACGAATTATTTGGGGAAAATATTGGGTGAAGAAGGTAAATTTTTTCAACAATTGAGTGTAAATGACTTGATAAAACAAAAGTGTTCATTTGCCGTGCTCGATAGTCAACATAAATATAGAATAACAGTATTGATGATACTGGTAGTGTGTGGCTCCAGTGCCTGTCCACAGTAAACGGAGAGAAAAATTTAATTGAAATTTGGAAAATCGATGGAAATTATACAGTTCCATATATTTTGTTGTATTGTTAAACCGAACAAGCAGTTAACCGAGTCTATTTCATAGAAGGCTTTCGACCACTGCTTTATGCATTGTCCTTTGATTTTTAATTGCTGCCAATTCCAGTGGTAGTCAACTTCTGAATGGATTCGTGATCATGCACGAATCGATTCGGTTAATTTTCGAAAATTAAATTTTCGAAAAGTGGTCTAGGGGGGGGGGGGCTTACAGCCAAACATTGTCGCAAACTTTGAATTTCTACGTTTCAGACCATTCCAAATCATTTTCAAAGAAAATTAAAAAATGTCAAAATTGAACGATTGCATCACTTCCATTCGGAAGCCAAAAATTTGAAAATCTGATCAATTTCGGCGAATATATTCTTAGATGTGCAAATTTACTGAAAATTATGTGAATTCTGATGTTGAATATACATGTGAATGATCCGTCTCCATACACTCTGAAAACCGTTGATAAAATATAAATTTTTCGGTGTTTTCAGGCAAATTTCATAGTTTTTCACCCTTCTCATGCAATTTACGATAGTTTTGATCAATATTGAACATTTATTAATTAATCATAAGGTGTCAGGGTATTCTCGTTTTTCTGCTGCTCAAAACCAAGTAACTTGTTTGCCTTTGCCGTTTTATTTTGAATTTCATGATATTTACCTTTCAATAAAATCGAATAACACTCGGTCTGTAACTACACCATAAAAGTAGAATATTTTTCTAGCATTGTACTAACATTTTTTCGTAATATTATTCAGTTACATCCACTGATTACTATTTTTTTGCGTATAAAAATGAAACTCAGTGTTTCTTGTTTTGTACACAATGCGTTTATGCCGACAGTATGCACAGTGTCTCATCATGCCTCCCCTGAAAAAAAAATCAATTTGATAAAGTCACTTCATAAACCGGGATTTCTCGACAATAAATGAAGAAACAGTGGTGTCGCTTATATTGAAATAGCATAACCCATTAACCTTCCGATTTATTTCGATGATTTTCAGGGCCAGCTTAACGCGATTCCTCTCATAGAAAGATCGGTGGTACAAAATGAAACGAAAAAAATATACAAGCGGTATGAGCGATTAAAACGAATTAATCTGACCCAATTTATTGAGAAAAAGGGATCAGAAACCGTGTCTAGTCACGGTCCGCACTGCAATATTATTGATGATAAAATATTTGGAATCGTTTTGCCAGGGGTAAAACATTGAAGTATACCGATGCGAGGAACAATACTTTAGATATTGATCATTATGAAGTATTTATTGTTAGAACGAAGCAATAGATTTCGAGGTATCCAATTACAAATTGGATGGAAGGAAATGGTTATGAATCTGAATCAATGAATAGCAATTTGTGAAGACGAGTGGTGCTGGGGAAGTACTGCGATGGGTCGGTAACTCGGGTAGAGCCTCTGGAGCCTCTTGGACTGGAGAAGCGATGGTGTTCTGGAGTCGCTGGAGTCCCTCTAGTCGATGAGGTGGAGGTCAGGAAATTCTCCTGGTCCAGGATGGACCCAAGTATGAACTGGGTTGACGAATAAATGTTCTCGATCGGAGTTTGACTCGAAGGCAAATTTCAGCAAATTCGTGATGAGAATTTGCTGCTGACTGATTGCATAAATCTCAACTGGTTCTAGACTGGATCAAAGTAACGACGTAATTGTAGATTTTCGTTGACCGGAGTTCTATCGGTACCCGGGCAGAGTAACAATCTACTTGGAGACTGAGATGTCGGATAACCTGGGTCTAATGCTACTCGTACAGAGTAACAGTGTAGTCGACAACTGCGGTGACTTCGCCTAATTTCGGCGGGTTTTTTAATGAACTTTGTCATCCGCTGCCCCCTTGGGGGGTCCCCACCAGCTCGCCGCAGATTTGTCTCAAATCAATTTGGGAGTTTTGACCTGGATCAGGTCGTGGTACTTTTTATGATCCTACCATAAAAGTCTCGGTCCCCGTGATTGTGGACTTTGGACCCCACGGGTAGGTGACTATGTCCTACGTCACATGTGAGATGTTTTCCTACCCCCTCGTTTCTTGGCGATCCCATGGTGGTGTTTCTCTCGTTTATTTTTCGACTTGTTTCTAGAATCTTCACTCCCTTTCTTTTTATGATTCCCTTTTGACTTTTTGAATTCTAGTTTTAGTTTTATTATATTTTCTCAGGGCGAGACAAAATTAAATATATGGAGAAATTAGTCACATATTTCTCAACTTAGGGTCAGCGTCCGCAACAGTATCATTAATGATTGCAACCTCTCGTCTCTAGTGTCATTTTTTTCCCCATGATTCTGTGAGCATCAAAATTCTGAATGCTAGAACGAAGTATTTCATGCCCATCTGTACAAAGTCGATCCTTTGAAAATTCAACTTTTTTTAATCTTCATATCTGTAAAGTTGTTAATCAAAATGGAAATGTTATGCAGTATAAAATTAAATGTGATGCTCATTGGCTGGAGTAAAGTTTCATAAAATACTAATGATGCCCTTAGAAATGACTATAACTCTGTTACAATTGCCTCGCAATTTGTCAAGGGATTTTAATAAATACAAATACACTGAACAAACTATTCCAAAATCACCATCCCAAAATCAAAACCCTT
The DNA here is from genome assembly GCA_030522845.1 of Psyttalia concolor. Lineage (NCBI taxonomy): Eukaryota > Metazoa > Arthropoda > Insecta > Hymenoptera > Braconidae > Psyttalia > Psyttalia concolor. The sequence continues at coordinate 6,701 of JAPYZM010008448.1, read as the reverse complement.
GTGACTGGGTGTTGGCCAGTGGGATTTTGCGTCATTTCGATATGAGTTTTTTTTCCCCCATTATTCTAACTGGTAACAAATAATATAAAAACCTATCCATTAATCCCACTGTCCTACCATAAAAAAATGTGTCCCCTTACACATTTCCAAATTATTGTAAGAAATGGTTGCCGTTAGGAGGACGGTGTGAAACCACCGACAACCAGATTGGGTGTGGGGAATGCGTTTCACATTTTTTAATGATAGAATCGTGGGATTAAGGGATGGAATGAATTCTAGATAGGGGAGAATTCCTTCTCAATATATCCAGTCTACAAACAGTTGAGTAAAAAATTTAGATATTCTCGGACCGGGAATCGAACCCGGGACCTCGATTGTGGGATTCATGGGACGATGTGATTGATTGTTTGTGGTAACAGTTCGGCGTTACACTCGTTCCCTCTATCCTCATACAATCCTCAATCTTAACCTTCGTTAACGTATAGGTTTCACAAACTATAGGTCCAATATAGCTTTAATGAAATTGATTTCATTGAAAAAATAGACATTTTCTTGGAAGTGATAAATCTATTTTAACAAACCGTAAAATATCTCTATGTTGATTTCAAGAAGAGTAGGAGCAATTGATCCGGAAGTCTTCTACCAATGGAATTGGTAGTGTGACGTCCGTTGAAAAACGTTAATTCCTTTTTTTTATTTTAAATTTCAACGTCTGTCTAAAAGAATTCAGCACATTATAGTACATTTTGGCACTAGGCTGTGAAGAACTTTTCTGGCGAATATGAGCCGAAGGCGAGTTCTGTAATCATATGAGGCAGAAAAGTTCTTCACAGCCGTGTGTCAAACAATATTTTTTGTCACGACGTCCGTGGGTGGTGGTTCACGGCCGCGAAGCGGCCGTGAAGTAGTGCTTTACGGACTGAGTGACAAAAATTCTTATTTACAATTTTTCATTTATTGTTTGCAATTTTTTCTTCAAAGATGAGCAAGCTGAGATTGCTCAACACGCGAGATAGTAGGCCCTGTTCTCCTCACATGACGCATACGATATTTTTCCTCAAATCTGCACGATTAAATTTGATTTTTCTTCGAAAATGAAGAGACGAATATGGGCTATATTAATTTGAAATCTCTTTATTGTTGAATTTGGACAAAGTAAGGCAATTGTTTTGTTCTAATTCTTCACCGGTTATTCGAAACCTCAAAAAATAATTTTTATTTTTGTTTTTGGGTAGTTGCCTGTTCCCATCGGATGGAATTTATTTCAATAAAGTTTTCAATGATGAATTTTAATTTTGACAAATGAATAGTCCTTGACTTGAAGAAACACTTGAATTAATATTGACAAGCTCGTGAATTAAAATAATATGTTCCTCAATCCAAAATTAAATCGACCCTCGAATTTGGAAGAGAGAGTCAATGCACTCAATTTCATTCCGGAGATGTTTGACTTGATTCGACAGATTAATTAAATATAAAATTTTGCAGAATTATATATAAAATTTTGGCAGCAATAATCGAATCCGTTTTCCTTTTTGTATTTTAAAAGGGTTTTCCAAGAGTCCATGATAGTTGATGGATTATTGGAATTGTACGAAACGTAATAATGTAATAATTTTGCATTTAGTCTACCGTTTCACATCACAATTTCCAATCAGTATTGATTTTCACGAAACACATAACGGATAATTTTGCAATCTTGAACTTCAACTACGAAGTTATGTTCATTTGTCTTTTTTTCAGTAAAATACTTAGGAACTCTCGGTAGAGTCTGAGGAGTAAATCTATTTGACATGCTTTGTTCTGCAGTTAAGACGTTACTGATTTCAGCAAAAGAAATGGTTAGCCCGGTTGACCGGGAATCGATAGCTGATTTCGCGTTTTTGATGGAAAATTTTAGACGAAAACGTGGCCTGCAACGGTTCGGTTTCGATTGTCGTCAAGTACGGTTTGATTTTTAGAGTGAACATCAACAGCACTTGTCAGCAAAACCGAGGCACGTGGTGGAATTCGCTTCGATTCTACGGGATGTCGATCTTATGATTCCCCCCCCCCCTGTTTTATCCTGGATTTTTTGAATGAAAAAAAAGGATGTCCGAACACAACAATCTTTTAGTGAATTATCGTGCTAACTTAATTATTCATTTCTAACTATTTTTCATGAATGCGTCCTCGCAAAACATGACATGATAGTGACACAGGTTTATTTCAAGATATTCTCGTAAAATTTCGCAATATAGACATAAACATAAAATACGAACATATATACAGGCGTCATATCCATTTTTAGTGTATTACCTTGGGTCAATATCCAATATAAACTAAACATCAACTTAGAATAGCTAGCAGTCAAATTTTTCAGTCGATCGTGGCAATAAACATTGATCAGGATGGTATATTTACTACGGCTGATATTGATCGTGCAACTGAACCAAATACAACCAGGATTTTCCGGGTTTGCCGGCATTTTCTCGGAATCTAAATCAGCGCTAGAGATGGTAATAAGTATATCAGGAAAAACAGTAAGCGGTTTCGCTGTATCCAAACATCCAATACACCTTTCAAAGGCTCCCAATGACCGAATAATGGAGCAACTAGACGAAATTACGGGTGCAATAGAGGGTGTTGCAAATACACTTGAGAGGTTTGAATCACGATTGGATAAAAAAATAGACTCAATGATGGATACAATGGTTAACAGAATTGTAACTAGTTTCGAAAAGTCCGTCGCATTACGTGACTTTCAAAAGGAGATTAGGAAGGTTAATCACTTATGGAATACGTTCATCGACATTAAAAGATATCCGAAAATCAATAATCGAACAGTTCAACAGTTTATCGAGATAACGATTGGACTCGAAGACCATCATCTTAGTGGTTGGCTTAACGTGATAAGTTCACTTATCAATAAAGATTCGGCATCGATTATAACGCCTACTGTATTCGATACAATGCTTAAATACCATGAGGTGAGTTGGGAATTTCTCCAATTTTATGATGGTGTATAGTGGAAAATACTTATTGGTTGATAATCACCATAGGTATATGCCAAAAAAATTTGTGGTCAGGGTGTGTCACCTCAGCAAGAACTCAACCATTTCTTTGGTATTATCATAATGACTGAATTGCGAGCACTAACTATGACCATGTATGGTTGTTTGAAACAAGCAGTTTTAACACAAGGTAAAATTGAAGAATTTCGACTTAGTTATTATTATAAGTCCAACTCACAATGTTCAGCAATTCACAGCAATGGTTTCAGCGATCGTTAGTAATTTCAAAAAATTTGCCAAGTAAATCATAATCTTCATCAGAGATTTTGTGCAATGGTTCCGAATCATTGAGGTGGAAGATTGAAGAAATTGCTGATAATTGCATTCGTGAAGACTAAACTATCGTTATTGATTAAACATTTCACTTATTTTTCATTTGTGAGGAATTTTCCATTACTTCTATAATTCAATTGTTTCTTCAATTTCACAACGTTACTTATCTTACTGTATAGAATGGCAATCAACCCGTTATAGAGGAGAGTTTTATATTCATTTATTTTCCTTCGTTGATAGAAAATCCCTCTTATAATACACGGAGATTGTGAAAACTGCTCTTCTCAGCGTCCTCAAAATCCCTATACGGATTTTCCCTATAGGGATTTTTTGAAATGATAATGCAGTAAACTCAATAAGAATTTCTACCTGCTTTTAATGATTTTTCATTCAGCGTCATATCAGGAAGAAATTTATTTTTTCGGAAATAAGACCATGAACAGAATGCTCTCCCATTATTACTCCACGAAAGTAGCACTGAACCACGCGTCGAAAATGATTCGTGCCTGTGATCCTGATAAGTTTATAAAAGGTAGCCTTTTCACTCTACTATGAAATTGCCTACAACTAACAGTTCATACTTTCAGAGGAATCATATGCAGAGATGGAAGGAGCTTTTCAATCTATTATAGTCCATGAACGCGACTGGTTGCCACAGGAACAAAGTTGCAAAGGGGATTGTGATGATCTGGGGGGGAAGCACCCTTACGGGACAATCACAGGTGATGTTTGTAAGGGGCTACTATATAATTGTAGAGGTAAAGGAGACGACATAACATTTTGCCCAGCGGTGATTATACAATGCCTTTATTTTTAAGAACTGACGAGAAGAAATTGTTTATGAGAATTTTCCATAGGATAAAAATAGCTCAAGACGTTATGAATGGTTGCGAGAAGGCAAGATTTCTGGTCGGGCATGTGATCTGGGAGCGTCGACGGCAGTTTGGCGGTTTGATTTCTTCATCTGTGAACCGTGTATATGTGATTGTGCCGGTGCTCCAGGTCGAACAAAGCCGAGAGCAACTATTAGTCTCCTCCCCGCTGAGAGCCATATCGCCAAGAACATGTAGATTACTATTTTTCCAGCCTTAGTTATAAATAAGTGTACATTTTCAAACTAATTTTATAACTTTTACATTTTTTTAGGGTGGTCACCGGCGTCAAGATTGTATACGAGGATAACGTTATAAAACTGCAAGTTAGAGAAGGGTATCTTGAATCATACGGCACAATAGCGAACGACAATACCACGAGTAATAAGGGTTGGGTACCCACCAGAAAACTGAAACTTCTACCACATGTCGAGAAACCAACTAAAGAAAAAAAAAAGCCACTCTTAGAAGACAAGGATTACGTTTTTATGTCTCGGTCGTGGCAAACGATCAGTTTAAGCGATATCTCGGTGCCGAAGGGCTATGTCGTTGCCGGTAAGATATTAAGCAACTTAATATGGCAGTCCTTTAATTGACTAATTCATTAATATAACTTCAGGTGTTAAATTTAGTCCGCGGATTGATAACACGTCTTCCCGGTACATCGATTTGCGAGTGTTAGGCGTCCAGTTCAATTTTTTGACAGGAGCAGTGAACATTGAAAAACGAAAATGGTTTAATTCTAATATCTCAAAGTAAATTATTTATTGACAAAAGCATGAATAGTTGACATAATATCCATCTATAATGGTGTAATTTCTTGTAGGATACCGATCAAGTTCGAGAATCCAGATATACCTCTCAAGTATAAATTTAATATCCCAAGGCTGGAACCAAATCTCCGCGTAGATTTTCAAGCATCTGGTGACATTGATTCTGGACAAACTACTATTCCTTTTTGGGATATTCAAAAAGTGGTCACAACACCGCCTACCCCCTTGCAAGGAGTCGGTCTACTTCATAAAGGGCACGAATATGGAAAGTACGGAGGATACGTCGCATTGCGACTCTCCACTTTTGATTATAGCTTGTATTTCGGTTAGGTAGACAAATGAAACCCACGAATACAATTGACGCGCTTTTAAGGGACATTCGATTTTTGTGGCAGGAATTAAAATCAGAGTATCACCTAAATTAGAACATTATGGGTCCCATACTTTTAAGTGTGTTTCAGCAGAAAAAAAGTTGTAAATGAAGAAATAGTTAAATGCACCTGAAAATTATAATTTTCGGGACGACTAAGCTAAAATTCTAAGATCGGATACTACTTCAGGGACCATTTGTCGGAATGTACAATCCGAAAATAAATATCTGTGCTATTAAAAAAGAAGCATTTGATGTTTTTCGTCATTTGTTCATTCTACCATAAATTATATATGTATAACATATGTCTGTATAACTCTTAGCATCATTAATATCCAGAATTTCTTATTAAGGTTTTAACGGCAATTTTGCGAGACAAGTCAAAATAGAGGATGGAAGATGCAAGGTGATAGTGCCTATTCATTTCAGTATCCTTTCTGTAGACAATTGCCGTGAACAATATTGTTTCCATGGGGTGAAATCGGAAAAATTTCATAGGGAGAATGAAAAATGCATACCCAAAAAAAAAATGTATTCTGCCGAAAATAGATTCATTCTGCTCAAAATATCGATGATATTGAGATTTTCTGCCTGATAATGTATGTTTTTCGGAGGAAATCTATAGTTTAAGGGGAATAAATTTCTTCTGCTCACCCCAGTATATGGAGAAAAAATTTCAGTAATTTTTGTAGTTAAAGCCAGAAAAATGATCGTACCTCTAACGCTTCTGTCTCATGCTCCGCCAGCTTCAAATGTATTGAGTCATCCAGCAGCGAATTGTCACGAATGTCGTATCAAAACTCAGGTTGATTTCTTCCAATGGTTTGCCTACAATGACTACTGTTACGTCACCTGCAAAAGCCACGAGTTTAGATTCCCGCGGCGGTTAAAGCTTCAGCAGTCAGTTATACATGATGTTCCATAGAAGTGGACCTAGCACTGAGCCTTGGGACACACCTTCCGTGATTTTGCACTCTTCGGGGTCACACTCCGTATCATATTTCAGGATCCTTCCGCTGAAATAGCTGTCAACTATATTCTGCAGGTATCCTGGTACGCTCAGTTCCCCAGGAACATGACTTGCTTCTGCAAACAGTGCGTGAGCTGAAAATAGATCTGGCTATGATTTCGGAGCCCTACCGACACCTTCCCATCCAATCTTGGGTTGCTGATGCCAATGGCAAGACAGTAATCTGGGCCTGTGGCAATAGGCTGTTCCATGACACCGGGAGCAGGAATGGTTTTGTGAAGGTGAAGATCTATGGAATTCACTTTTACAGCTGCTATGCCCCTCCGAGTCTCAGCATTGATGAGTTCACAGACTTCCTGGACAGGCTGACTGTGGACGCCCGGCAACACT
>JAPYZM010008438.1:0-10501 GCA_030522845.1 Psyttalia concolor | reverse complement strand
CTGCTTGAGCTCAAGCTAAGATCATTCCCACCAAATCAGAATCTGATCAGGTTTGCCTCTTGTATACCTTTCGTGTTAACCATAAGTTGAATTGGATTAAAATTTGATCAGCTCCGCATCAGGATTGACCTGATCAGAGAAATCTGACTACAGACGGATCCATTCCTGATCCTATTTCAAGCCCGCTTGAAGTAATTTCCACTCGGATAATGTATTGCAATTGCACTGAAATTTTAGAAATAATTTTTCAACAGCGGAATCAACTGTTCGCGAACTTTAATTTTTGTTCTAAGTGTGACTGAATTGTGGCCAATCAAGTTATTTAATTCTCCTTCTGGCCATTTCTCCAATGCCTGCAAAAATTCTTAGAAATAGTGCTGGGGTCTCCAACACTCAAGATATTGAAAAAATTTCTCAAGGGATGAAATGTCTTTGAATTGAGAACGCTCCCGCCCTTAGCTTCGGAGGAATCCTCAAAAAACTAAAGCCACCTATGAATTCGTCAATTAATTGCAATCGAACTAAAATTCTTCAAATAATGTTTCAACATCAATATCAACTATCCACGACATTGAATTTTTTTTTTTACGTATTACTCATGATTCTCCTTTTTATTCCTGATATTGGGTCGTTTTCCGCTGCTGGTCCCCATAAAATTAGTGGCATATCAAGCCTATACAACTGAAAAGTCACGCGAAAGTGTGAAACCCGTTGGCTTCCAATGCTGCTATACCATCGGCAATAACTCACTACAAATTTATAGCCAGTCCCGATGATTCGCGTGCTTTAGCATCTACCACCGCATGCAATTCAACAAAATAACAGAACAGAGACGCACGCGCACATTACACTCGAGTATTTCAAGATTTTCTCGTTGGACTCGTGTATGTTCGCTGATTGTGCGCATTGTCATTTCCAAATGGCACGCGACAAACTATATAAATTCACGCCAGTGAGATATTTAGAGTAGGTAGACGATAAGCGGAAAAGACGAGTGGCCACTCATGGAGAAAGTTCACGGTGGGTCGCGAGTAAAAAATCGACGAGGGAAAAAAAAACATTTTTTTTGTATTTATTTTTCTCTCCTTCTTTCGTCTCCACGCCAGACATTTATGAATGTCAATAATAATTTACCACCGTGAAAATGTTTTTTGGATACAAAGAGAGGAGAGTTTACTGCCGTATGCGATAGTCTCAGGGTCATCCTCTCAGGTGGATAATAACAAGCAAGAACCGATACAATACCGGGAGAGAAGAATTGACGCTGAGCAATTTTCGTGCATGTTTTCACGTAAAAAAAATTTAATGAAATATCATAAGTAATATCTAATTTTCTGAGCTTTTATATTTTTTGGATAATTAGTTGTCTGTGATGAACGTCGGCTGGTAACTTTTTATGCAATAGAAAAATTTAATGTCTGTCAATGTCAATTTGTTTCAACAGTACAAAAAAGTAACACTTCCACTGCATAATTTTTCAATAGACATAGAATAAAACCTCACCCAAATAATATTCCGGTTCCAGGGAGACCCCATAAGTCTCCATAATCTTAAACAGACCGATCAAGCGATAGTCAAAGGCCTCCACTGGGCGAAGCCCGGAAGTAACAAGTCCCATGAAAATTCCAATCGACAAGATCCCAAGTCCTTTAGCTTCTAGAGGGAGTCGTTCCGAGTGTTAGCGAGAGAGAGAGAGAGAGAGAGAAACACGAGTGTATGGAGGTCCCGTTTACGATCTCGTAAACGAAGATTCGCAATTTGTTTCCGTCCGAGTGATTTACGGAATGATGACTCGTTACATTTGCGTTGAGGAAAAAGCGACGCAGAAACATTATTTTTTTCTCCATCTGTGATTATTTATACGCGGTCCGAGTTTATTGTTTATTCAAAAACTTTCACACGAGAAGATGTATATCGACTTGTCACTGATGTAATGAAAAAATTCAGATTTCAATTTTGATTTATTTTCGGGTGATGGTAGAAGGTATAAATCAGGTTTCCCCGCCTTCTCTTTCATTTGTATTGCGGCCAATCGGTCACTTTTTTTTTTATTTTTTATTAACTCGGGTGAGATCCGGAGACATCATTCTCAACCCTCCCTATTTTTCAACCCGCATCCTTTCAGAGACACGACCTCGGGGTTTTTGGATGGATGGAGCGGGTATTACAGCCTTCCAACGTCTACATAAATGACGAATATCGGCCGCTCGAGGGCATGTGTACCATATAAAGCCAATAACCAGTGGTATAATGCCAAAAGCAACCGCCACTGATTAATGTTTTTTAAATAGAATTTTATTTTTTGCGCAATGAAACGATAAATAAAAATTATCATTCAGATTTTATCATTCCACATGAATCAACTGGAAAATCTACAATTATTCAGATAAAATCTATTTTTTTAATTATTTAATCGGTTATAAGGTAATTGAAAATTTTAAAACCATTAATATCAATTTGTTAGTCAATAGTGGACTTCGTCTAATGACAAATGATAAATAAAATGTGCCACTGACTAATACTGTTTTAAAAGGAATTTGACGTCTTGAGTGATGACAGAAGAGAAATAAATTAATATCTAATTTTAATCATTCGAATAAAATAAAATTCAGAAGAGGAATAGTTTGTGATACTATTACAAATTCATGAGACTCTAATTTTTTATTTGATAGCCAATGACTTTAAGGAACCAAATAAACTTGGAATCATCAATCTTCCGGTGACAAACGATGATAAATAAATATTTAATGATAGTCATATTTATGGACCCCCGAGTGCCACTGGACTAATGTTTGAATAGAATTTGTCTATTGAAGCAATAAATACTGATTAAAATTATATAAATTACCGTTCTATATAAATTATCATTCAATCTATTAACTTCCGATTAATTAAAATCTCTCTCCGATCTAAAAATAGATATCCTAAAAATAATTTAAATATTCCACTAAGAAACAAAGCTGTCATGATAATGTCAAATTAATATGGCGATCTCCAAAAATTAACCTCTAGTTGAGACATTCCTCCTCTCGAAAAATCGAGAGGGCTACAAAGATAACACAAAAGTGTTACAAATTAACATCAGAGCAATTACTCCCTCTCTCACGAGTGAAAAAAAAATGAAACAAAATTGTGAAACCCGAGAAATTCCTGGAAGCCAAACGGTCTCCTCGCCTTCTATTAGGTCTTCCCCTTTTCTCAACTCATATTGTTAATTAACCGCGATTGGTGTCGTCTCCTTGTCATGCCCTCTGGATATACCCAACAATTGGAATTTACGAGTGTCACTGGAGGTGTCCCTATCTACCGCAGAAAAGAAAAAACTTTTGACGACGACAATGGCCTTTGACTGATTTTGGACAGGTCCTTTAAAAAAATTAAAACAATCTCAAATGGACCAACAAATCTAATAATCTTATCCACCGAATTTTGTAACTTTTTACGAAACTTTGAATTCCTTGGAAGGATTGTGACCTTTTAAAAATTATCCCGGGACAAGGAAATATCCGATTGAAGGATTTTTCTCTTAATGCAAGGGCACCAAATTGTTCATCGTCCCGTGGGGCGACAATGTGATGACTATGTGTTATTTACAGAATTAAACCCAGTTAGTGATCTCAACGGAGAGAAGGATATGCAATAAAATGGCTGGTTTATTGTCGGGATTTATGATAATTGTTGTTTCGTGGAAACTAGGATCATTGAATTTAACGATGTTTTGTCCTCGTAACTGGGCTTTCATAACGGAATAATTTATGGGCTAAATCCTAACGATGGAATGAATATAAATTGAGAGGGAAAAAAAATGTATAAACTGTACAAAGAGTTGACATTATCGATCGATATAATTTTTTTCAAATGTTTAAATGAGTTTAAGTAGCTCGAGTCAAATGATTTTCCCCATTAATTTTCGCCTGCTGCCACACACTGCATCATCTGAACGTAAATCAGACTTTCTAAACTGTATTTAACCCCTGGAGTTGGAAGCTAAATTCGAAGAGAACGTAAAAAAAGTCGAGCACATCATATTTGATAAGAAAAGCTATTTGCAACATAAACGATTTATTAAATCAATCTATTTTTCATCTCAACCACCATCAAATTGCTGCTTTGATAGACATCCTCAATGGTTTCTCCATAAAGAAATTACAATCTACATTTCATGCATCAATTACTCCGCAATTTTGTTGAACATTGCTCGGAAAATTCCTAATTAGGACATTCGTAACACGAATCTACACCATTTGACACAGAACATGACATCTAATCCCGCAAATACGCAATATGCAGATTTCACTTTAATCATGAATATAAATTGTCAGATAGACTTTTAATGCCTCGAGTGCTGCATACTGTTATCTCAATCGAAATAATTTTTCTCTCCCTCGCTCCCCCTCCCCTCGTCCCACAAGATCTCGTTGATTGAAATCACGTTATTCTGTTGCTTCTCATCTCGAAGTGGAGTTGAGGAATAAATTAGAATGAGATTCGTGGAAAAAAAAATGGTAATGACATACGATGTTGAGAGTTTATAGAATAAAAAAGAAGAGCTCTCACAAATGGTTGGACTAAGTCAGCCGCATCTAATTCTCGACATGTGTTAGCTGATATGACTTTATCCGCTAGACACAACTCTATTCTGTGCACGATGAGTGTTTCCTTGACAGACGGAGGTGGATTGAATAATTTTATTTTTGTTACAACGAACGATAGGAAATTAATCGGAGTGAGACATCTCGAGAACTTCCAGAGCAAGGGAATGAGAGAATAAATTCTCGATTGAAATCAACCTTTGAGGATATATCCTTTAAGTGATTTCACCTGTTATGAATATTTAATTTAATTCAATACACCCACGAACTTTTTCTGGCTTTATTTATTTTTTTTTCAACAGCTGCAGTAAAATTTACTGGGGAAATTCTTGGAAAAAAAATTCTAATGACTCTTTGGTTTGAACAAAAATTTGCAGGCGTGAGTGCTTAAAAGGCGGCATTTGTTTGTAAACAAGACGCTTTTTTGGAGCAGTAGTCTCGTTCATCGACCCCTCGTTAGTAGCGAGAAAAAATTCAGAGAGGAAATTCCGAGGGATGATGAGGGAATGGTGTTTTGGCCGGGGAAAAAAAAGCACCCAACACTAGACGTCTCTCCAACTCGTTCTCTACCCTTTATGCTTTTTCATTTTCAATGTGTTGTCGTTCGCCCGGTCGTTACATGAATGGAACCGTCTGCAGACACTGTGAGACCAACACGTGGGGACAGTCTCTCACCCTTCGTATTTTCTAAATATATAAACGCGGGTATGCACCCGGTGTGGAGGGAAAAAAAGCTTGGATGTTGTGACGAAAATAGAGGGTGTTTGGAAGATTCTGTGAACCTCCTGGGGTGATCAGGATAAAAGTAACAGCGAAGAAGCCTCTTCTGGGCGAGAATTACGCGGCCAAGTGGGCTCACTCGACGATCTGACGTGAGTCGAAACATTTTCCGAGCCTAGGATCGTTAACGACAGTTAGCGCTCCTAGGACTGTTAAGTAGCGACCGGACGTGAGCGCCAGTTGGAACTCAGCGATAAAAACGAATTACGCGGCGGAGTGGTATCGGTAGGCGATCCGACGTGAGTTAAAAAAATTTTCGAGCCTAGGACCGTTAACGGCAATTAGCGCTCCTAGGACTGTTAAATCGCGACCCGACGTGAGCGGCAGTTGGAGCTCAGCGATAAAATAGATTATTTCGTCAGGCCATAAAACTATTGGCAAATGTGGCTTTCACGATTACACTCGTCAGACAATAATTTTCTCGCCATGTGGCATACAATGTTTTAATGTTGTTTTTTGAATGTTCTAATGCCATCGAGTCCACAAAAAAATCGAGAATTGATAGGATCAACTCTCACACGCACTTCATTCGCATTTCCTCACTCATAATATTGTGACTTTATGACACGTTGAACAGACTCCAGTCTATTGAGCACACTCGCAGATACACAACTCCTCGTTCCTTGTCATCGATTTATATAATATACTAAAAGCTTATCTCAACTGGCAATGCAACGCTGTCTATCCAGTGTCTAACGATATCTTCCGTGCATGGTAAACACGTGATTGAGACGGTAAAAAATTTATACTGCGGAGATAGAGTTGATACGTATATTTACATAACGCCCTGGGATGTTGGAGCAGCCGAAATAAAATGAATAGAATGACTGAACAAAGAATTTCACTGAATTTAATAAACCCAAAGGGCTTGGCTGAGGGCAATAGAGGGACTCCGGTTGAGTAAACAATCGCCCTCTGGTCAAGCGCACACGTCCACATAAATTCGAATATGAAAGAAGAGGAGAAGCAAACAGAATGAATGTAGCGATATAACATAATGTAACGTTCCCCGCCGGTTTTTGGAGATGTACAACAGCCTCGTATTTCTTTAGACCCTAAAAAAACTCGTGGGGATTAAAAGCCTGGCGTTAAATCCCTCCCCGGATGCGGCGGACATTCTCGAGGAGCTATCACACATGTCGAATATTTTTCACTGCAGATGATGGCATCGAGTCCATGTGTAAAATGGTTTTTTAGACACACCTTCTAGACGTCGCCTATTGTCCCTCTCTTGTGAGGGGCGACGGGTGGCGCACGGGCCTTTGTATGAAATTCGATTCGATGGCTTCATTTATCACTTCTTTGAGTGCAGACAATTGAATATAAGAATTGTTGAGATTTTATTGATTTTGGATTTTATTTTTCGGAAATTTCGAATTAAAAAACTATTAAATTGACGGAAAAATGGACAAATCCAGGAAACCGAGCGGGTTGAGAAATTTCGATTACAAGTGACTTTAAATAAAAACTCGTTTAAACAAAGAAAAAAGCACTCAATGCACAATCAGAAGATGTCGTGTTCTAATCCCTTTCTGAACTATCCATTTTTTCAGTAAAAATTTCCCGTAAATTTTATGTTGCGAATAATCCCGGATACCATTCTACCCATTTTGAATTCCATCCAATGGTTTTCTGTGAAGTGACAAGAATGTGGAACGCAAGATAAATTCCCTTCTTTGACGTTATGCATCGGGATCAAACTCATCGATTTTCTAATAATATAAATTGATTATGTTTATCTCTCTGTAATCATCGGAACTCGGATACAGGTCAAAGGTTGTCACGAGGTTATCCCCGAGAAACTATATCCCGATCGATCCTCACTTATACCCACATTTTTTTTTATTCCTCAAGAACTGGGTATTTCACTCGCATTGTCAAGACCTAACGGTTCGCCGTACGTGTGCATTGTTAGATTTTCCGCTGGGTCTTTGGTCTTATCCGTGGGGTTAGGTGTACACAAGCCGTTAAATATTACGAGACTGAAGAAACATCCGTGACTCAAGCATCGGGAAAATTGTAATGATTCACGAGACACCTGGAGCGAAGGGATTGGTTACACTGGCGCAGCATAATAATTATCAGCTGTTTCCACGAGGTGTACTTGACTGATAACAATTCACTGGAGAAGGTATTATTCACGCCAATTGTGCGTGCCGTGAGCTCCAAAACTGGGTATTGTTTGTCGAAGTGTGGAGGTAATTGAAATGGAGATAATTCCCTTTGTCGAATGAAACCTCTGCTCAAATATTCTTAGCCCTTTTATCTACTTTCTTGAACTGTTTTTTTTTTTCATTGTATCATAATTTTCCTGGAATTTCGAGGAATTTCGTAGTTTAAAGTTCAGTATTTTGCGGAAAAATTAATGAATGTAAACTTGTACGATTTTTACTTATTAATTAACTGGGCAAAAGTGTAACGAAATTGCTAAACAATAATTTTTACTGCCTCGAGTAATAAATCTTTTATTACTCGTGGATTTTACTCTGAAGTGAACTCCCAGTTGTTAGTTAACTTGAGAGTAAAATCATCGATTATAATTTCATTAAGTGGGTAAAAATTGTAAAAAAAATTAACGTAATTTTTGAATAATAATTTTCTTCAGTTCATCGAGTAATACAATATTTATTACTCGACGATGTTACTCGCAAGTCAACTCAGAACTATCAGTTACACGATATCAACAGTCCTCATTGTCCCCAGAATGTTTGCCGAACCAATGGATTCAGCTTTGTTTACTCATATCACTCTAACATTTAGGGGATGCCACAGTGTGGCTACGCAATCCCTCCATTGTATACCATAGATTACCATTCACCCGGATAAACTTAAGCCCCAGGGCGCAATATAAACTTCCATTTGACAACCGAGGCAATTTAGAATTGTCACCCCAAGCACCGACGGAGGGAGACTTTGACTCGAATTTCAATGACGCAATTGTCCTCCACTTTGATTCGGCCAGATGGTTTATTGACTTTCTAACGAATGTAACGAAAAATTTCGAGGGGTTATCGTGTTTTTTTTTATCCACCCGATGATGATTTCAACAGATTAGATTTTTTTGTAGTCGCGATTTCGAACATCTGTCGGGGTCTGGCGGCTTTTCATCGGCGAGATTGTACTCGAGGGAGGTGCGGAGATGCCGGACAATTTAATGTTTTAGAATATGCAGGGGCCATTTTCATCAAGAGCCATTTGTCGTTGCACGATGACACCAAAGGGGTCACAGGCCACATTATGGTACATCCTGTCGTCGAATTCTTCCCCCCCGCATTGCAGATTATATTCATATGTGAGGTCTCGTTTGCTGCAGCGTCTCTCAACCGCGGTTAGCCACATGTGTTTATGTTGTTTTCAGAGTGTAAAAATTAAACATTGAAAAAAGGAGGGGAAAAGGCCGTCTTGAACGGTTGAAAGAGCCAAGAGTAAAAAGACGATAAAATTAAAATTTTGGTGATAACTTTTTTCCAAAATTCTAAAATTCTTTCAGCCTAGATTTTCAGCTTTTAATTTTTTTGGTCTTCAATTATTCAAAAATCAGAGTTTTAAATTTTTAATATTCACAATTTTTCCATTAGTTTTTTTTTTAGTGGAACGAAGGTTTCGTTGGATAATAAAAAATGAAAGTGATTACTGTGCAGAGCGAGTTTATGCTTTCATGGCTGTTACACGGACCGTTGGGATGTTTAACTATCCCATATTATCGTTGAGATTGTGAGGAAAATGCGGTGTTTAGCAGGAATTGAGTGGTGATAATTAGTTGTTGTGTAAGATTTTTTTTTTGTTTTTGTAATTATCACGACGCTAGTTGCGTTTTTTTGCAATCGATTCGTTTGTTATTTCTTGGAATAAATAGCTTTAACTAAAAATCAAATGAATAGTTCATTCAATTCTAACCGAGAACTTATCCGAAACGAACTCGTAATTGGTTTAATTTCATTGGAAAATTTTAATTACACTCCAACGAAAATATTCTCGAAATAAATACCAGAAATAAAATTCCAATTATTCAATTAAAGCGATATAAATTAGAAGACAAAACAAAATATCCATTTTCCAATGTCATTAACATCTCACTGAGAGCCGGAAATATAATCTCGGAAAAACAATCTCTCCTAAATTTAGATTGTTTTCCCTCCGAGCCAAGACTTTGAAATTGAGAATATGTCGGAGTGATTGCTCACTCAATCTCGATAAGACTCGGCCATTTGAAGAGTAACATAAAAGCTACTGGATTGAAGCACAACCGGATGTTAAACAAGATATCCCCGGGTGTCTGGGGCTCCTCCTCCATGCGTTCACACCGTCCGGATATGAGACATGGAGCATCGAAATATCGTCAACTGCATTTGTGTGGTCGGCGCCTAGCCTCATAGCACCCACGTGCGCACGCTTTGCGATGAAGGGACTGAGAGTCAACGATCGGTTGTATTCATTGAGGAATTATGACAACAAAAAGAATACCTTTCCAATATTTTCCTTGGGATTTGAGGAAAAATTCAATAGTTCACTCCGATAAATCTGTTGATATTAAAGTTTGCCTATTGATTCACTAATATCATTTTCAAAATTCAATACTAATATTAATTATTCACGTTAATTTTCATTAATTGCATTTTTAAGCTGCAGATCAAAAAGCTATTAGAAATTATCTCCGCTTGTGTAATTTACTTTGAGTTTCCTCTGTGAGAATCGCGCGGAAAAGTCACTTTTTATAACTGCCTGAAGGGAGTGAGAGTTAATGATCGGTGGTACTCATTCAAAAATTACAACAAGTTATGTGCACTCCGAGAAATTCATACTAAAATGTAGCTATGGTTTAATTACAATTAATTTCTATAATTGGTTATAATTGCACGAGTTGGAAACTGCTTTCTTTTATGGGTATCGAACGATATTTTTCATCACGCTGTGTCGGAAAAGTAACTTTTCATTCACTCTCTGCTTTGCGTCGAGTGACTGAAAAGCGCTTTTCTGACACATTGAGATGAAAAATATTGTTCGTAACACGTGAAAAAAGTGGTTTTTGCCTCGTGGGATTATATCACTCGCCTTCGGCTTGTGATATAAACCTCCCACTCGCCAAAAACCATTTTTTTTCACTTGTTACGAAATATACTATTTCATCA
>JAPYZM010008432.1:0-11830 GCA_030522845.1 Psyttalia concolor | reverse complement strand
TTTATCTACCTTCAGAAGGGAAGGAGTGGGGAAGGTTCCGTACATTTACCCAAGCATGCTGAATTTCAATTCATTATGACTTGATTCTATCAATTCATTTTAAGCAACTAGCGTTCCACCACCAGAAATGTTATTTTCCATCACATCCCAACTATAAATAACAACGTTCATTCAGTTTTTCATAGACAAACTTTGGAGTATGTATAACGTACTATTACCGATGATTCTATAAAGTCTTTTCTATTTTGACTTTTATTGTACTTAGCGACCAATTTATTGAATTGTTCTTTGTCAGATTTGGAAGCATTATTCACCTACTGCAGAACAACAGAGGCTAAGCCAGAAGCTGAAATCGAGTCTCTGCGCTCCAAATACGAGTTATGAGCAGAAAACTATTCCAAGAGATCTAAGAACCCGTGATACTAACGTTAAAAGCAAGTAAAAATTCAACACTTTGTGCAGTTTATATTTAAAGAGGTTTAACAAATAAAGATTATTCTCAAACGTTACTAACGGTATCTCAATTAATATTCGTTGGTAAATTCATTAAATAATTCCAATATAACAATTTGATCAACGTTAAAATGAATATCGTTTACGTTTCTCTAATCGATTGAATTTTATTTTCATACAGAGTATGCTACTCTTTATGGAAGCTTTCTCAACTTCATTTCTAATTCATTAATTGCATAGCTAATTGTCGAATTAATAATTAATTATTGTAGGTTTCGGAAGGAAAAATTGCATTAAGCAATAAATAATTGCTAATTTTTTACTCTTGTAATTATTTTTTTAAGCGTTTTTTTTGTAGGAAATTACATGACCAAAAACTTGCGTCTAAACTGACTCATTTCCAGGATAATTAATGAATTTAAGAAGTTTACTAATACATTCTTGAATAAATTGATGAAATAGTTCTGAGAGAATTAATTGACAATCCTCTTTTTGTAGATAATCTGTTCTCACATGTTTCTATAAATCTCAATTTCCAAAAACATTTTCCCAAAAATAAATAATCTGGTACTGTATGGCCACAATTGATCTCACAAATTCTTTGATAATTTTCTTAACGAGAGAAAATCCAATTAAATTCTCCCTTCAAATTATTTCTAATATAATTCCATAAACGGACAATCAAGAGTCTTTTTTTTTAATTAAACATGATTTGGGACGAAACAACTGTTTTTACATGTTTCCCCAAACTGGGTCTGCCCCGAAAAAATCCCTATTTCTAAAGATTCCATCTCCCTTCACCCCTCGCCGACGGAATCAAATTAATTCCCAGCCAGAGCGTGGGTGTGTAGACGTTTAGAGACAGGCGCATGTGCAGTTTAATACATCCACTAAAACCACGAAGCCCTGAAGTCACCATATTGCCACTGCGCACTGCCACTCAGCGATTTAATCCCCTAAAAAAGCTTAGATTAAGATTTTGAAAAAGAGGAAAAAAATCTCTCCTCATCACTTGAATGTCCATCGTCCAAGGCGATCGATCGATCAATGCTTCGATTCGATCGTCCCTCCCATTGCCAAGATCATTTCGAAAATAAAATCAACAGCAGTGGGGATTGTCTTCTGGTGGCGATGGCAGACACTAAAAAATAAAGACCAACTGAATTTTATTCCGCGCCTTCACTCCAACAACTTCGAATGTCTTGTTACGTGGACACTGTGATTATTAGATTTATCAGTTGTTTATTGACGAAATGAGACACATTGTGGCCCTCGATGTGGGCACGACAACTGTACGCGCTCAAGTTTTTGATGAGAATGCTGTCACTGTTGGGAGTTTTGTAGAGAAGGTTTGTGTATTTATTGTGTCATTGTTTCGGTGATAAGGAGTAGATAAGGAGTTGCTCAGCAATCTTAATAGTTTGCCTTACAGAAGTGCTTAACGGGATGTTATTAAATGTTAATTGCTTTTTGGATCTTTTAAAATGGCTCATACTTTTTTGATAATTTTCAAGATAAATGAAAACCGTAAAGAATGGTCAAAATACTGAATTAAACTAGCTTCTGTCATTGTCTATTAATGAGTAAGAAATATTGAGAGTTTTGTAAAAATATTTCTGTATTTATTGTTCCACTGTTTCGGTCATAAGGAGAGATAAAAATTGCTCGTAAATCTTAATAGTACAATTTCCAGAAGTCGCTGTTGACTGTCGTGAATTGTTATTGAATTTTCTTTTCTATTGGGGATTTTTAAGTGCTCTATGTTTTTTTTTGTAAATTTAAGCATTATTGAAAACTGTACAGACTTTTTAAACGGCATGATTAAACTCAATTATCCCATAACGTTCCAGTATTTATTTATGAGTAAGAAATGTTGGGAGTTTTTTTTTCAGACGGTTTGAGTATTATTTATTGTTGTTTTGGTTAGGTGATAAGGAAGAGATAATGAGTTGCTCATAAATCTGGATGGTTCAAGATACAGAAGTAATTAACGGGATATTTACACTAGTTACAGGGAAATTCAAACGATTTAAGCTGACTATCAATGTTATTTTTCCATTTTTTAAACAATTTGATGCGAACATTGATGACGGAAAATCCTTGGGTATCCTCAATAGAAACTTCCATCAATTTAGTTAATCGTTTCGTAATCACATGATCCATCAAAATCAAAGGTTGCGTTTGAGTGAATGCAAATTATGCGATAAAATTGAGCTGTAATTTTTTTTTCGACTGTAATTTCTATCAATCAATGGGCGAAAAATGCTTCTCAATGCGCGTGAACGGTTCCAATTCCATTTTTTTCCACGGGCCCATTTTTGAGTGACACCATTCCAAATGAAATTTGGACAAAAGTTAATCAAATATGAAAGTTTTAAATCTGGCAAGAATTGTCGTTGAAAGTTAATATTAAAAGAATCATTCTGGTGGATTTTGAGCTCCAAACTATTGTTATATCTTCAAACTATTATTATTGACAATAATTAATTAAGGAGGGTCAATAAGAAGAGAGGTCTCAAGGGAGTCACCCATTCCAGGGTTACGGCAGGGTTACATTAAAATTGACCAAAAATCAAGAAAAAGAATAAGAATATGTGCATGCCCATAGATAATTCTTGGCGTAATTTTTATAAATCATCAAAAGTCGTAACAATACAATCAGATATCTTGTTAAATTAATAATAACAAGAAAACCGACTTAATTTTGATGCAAAATATTTTTACTCAATTGAAAATTGATTAAAAATTAAAGCCATTTATAGAATTCAGTAACATTCTTTCCATAAAATCGAATTCAATGACTCACGAAAATTTAGACTCCAGTCCCTCCGAACTTCCAATAGTGTTTCCTCCAATCTTGAGAGTCATTTGATCTTCCGAAAGAGCCGGTTCCATCGCGCGTCCATTTAATTGCCCCAAAAGTTGTCGAGCTATAAAACCGGTACCTCAAGGTAAACATCCACATAAGAATTTTTTTTTATTAAACGCGCGGGTTTTCCGAGGAATTATATTCGTTTGTATCGCGGCTGAAGCTATTTCATTTTCATTTGATTACAGGCATTATTGTTCACTTACGAGCAATTCCTTTGTTGCTTTTTTATTGTTATGGTCTTTACGTTTCGTTCGATTATGATCGAACGATGAGATTGAAATCTCTTTTGATCGAAAGGTCGAGCTAATTTATCCGAGGCCTGCTCTCGTGGAAATCGACCCTGATCAACTTTGGAGTACCATTCTCCGGGTGCTGAAAGGGGCGGTTGAGGGTAAGACATCAATTTTTCCACGATTTTCATAATTAAGATGTGAAGGTCCACGCTTCGCAAAACACTTCCCTACTACACTCCGAGAGAATTAGTAATTAGTGTTCAATGAATGGATTTTAAACTGGAAACAAACAAAATTGGAACAGTCGTTTATTTTTGCAAGTATCTGGACTTGGATGGAGTCTAGGAGAGAATGTGAAAAAAACACTTTTAAAAAATGTTATCAGCTGCGAAAAATTTGATGGCATTTTTTGTTATATCCATTCGTTATCGAGACAATAATAGATTGTGGTCAAACGTCATTTGGTCGTGAAATAAAAATGGGATTGTCTTCGGCCAACATGCCAGTAATTCATTTTCATGAAGAATCATTCTGATCATAAATGTTTTGATGACATTTGTAGTTAGTGGAATCCACGGAAAATCCATCGCTTGCCTCGGAATTTCCACACAACGCGGGAGTTTTATATCATGGAACTCAGAGACTGGAAAACATTACCACAGGTACGCCAACGAATAATGGACATTATACACTTTAGTTCATACGCAATACCTCTTCCCTTTACTTTTCTTGTTTTTGGGTTTCAGAGAAACCGAATCTGTCAATAATTTCCATCTGAGACCATTTAAACGTCATCAACAATTCAATTTAAATTTCAATTTAAATCCTGTCTCTTCGAAAACTTTTAAAGATAGGGAAAAATAGTTCAAACAAAAGATGTTAGTTTTCCAAAACGTAGCGTATTTCCATTTATCGATTTCTGCTGTATTTTTCGAGATATTATCGTTCAAATTTCCAGTATAAATTCAGCGGCGTAGTCAATTCCTTTGGCTTTAAATATTTGGCAAATTAATTCAAAGGAGAACAAAATACATAAGAGGAAGTATATTGAACTTCACTAGAGTAACATTTTTTATCGGCAGTATTTTTCTCGAACTCTTATAGTTGTCTTGCTTACTCGACTTCGACAATTCAATTGTTGATTATTTTTTTAATTCACAGGACTATTGCACATGAACTCATTAGAGTTATATTTTTTAAGTCAGGGATCGATTGATTGGTTCATTGTAGATTCATAACATGGAAGGACTTGCGTGCGGACTCGATGGTACGGGACTGGAATTCATCATTGACGATGAAATGCCTGAGAATGGGATCGCGCATACTTTACACAGTTACTCGTAATAAACGATTTCTCGCAGGGAGTGTGTTGAAACTGATGAACACACAGGTTTGATTATTCTTATTGTTTTATTTTAATTTATTCTCGTTAATTGCCAAGAATTATTTTTTGTTTAATTAAAAGAAGGCTATACTAAAAATAATTAACTTTGCTTGAAAATGATTTCTCTCACAAAACATTTCGAGTTGTTTTTTTTCTTTCATTTTTTTTGTCTCCAATAATTTTCATTAAAGTCAAAATGAAATTGAAATTAAAAACTATTCATCAAATTAGTCAAATACAATTTCGAAATTTCGTCATTTCATTTGTATAAAACTATTTAAATCGAATTTTATTTTCGATGTTAAAAAACTTGAAAATAGTAAATAATTATCAAAATTTCACAAACGCCTCCAAATATTATTTTAAGTAACTTTGGCATTTATGGAATACTATTCTCTCTAGCAGATTACAAAACTCACGTCATTCTGATTGAATTTTTCTCTTCGTGCGTTTTATATCTCCGACAGTGGATTCCTTCGTTAACTAATGATTGGTTTTCGTCAACGAATAATACCATCAATTTCGAATTTTTAATTTCTCTCCTTCTCTAAAAAAAGCGCTTCCCTTTTGATTTGCCTTAATTCAGTTAGTATTGGTTGAATATTTTACCATTTTGTCTTCGGTCCGTCTGAATTTCTTTTAATAAATAATTTTGCTAATTATTCATGTACGTTTGAATACTCAGTATTATTCGTTCAACGTCTGCTATTCATATGCATTTGTGAATAATGCCTTGCCATTATTTGTCCATGACCTTTGACGTATTTTAGATGACGTTGCGCTTAGCTTGGGCGCTCAATCACATTCCCGGCTTGAGAGAGGCAGCTGCGAGTGGGAAAGCGATATTTGGGGGTGTCGATTGCTGGCTTCTGTACAAATTAACTGGTAATTCCCTCATACACATATTATTTTGCCTTGAACGGCCGAATGGAGCCGAGAAATGAAGAGATCCCGGGTAAAAAATTTTGAAACATTTTGAAAAGTTTTTGAAAAGTTGACGGTGTGGCACAAAAAAATTTTTGAAAAAGTATAAAAGTTTTTTTGAAAATTTTCCAAAACTTTTTGAAAGTTTCCGCCAATTTCTGAAATCCATATTATTATTATTAGGGGGGAGTTCTGTTAATTTCTGAAAAATTTGCGAAATAATTTCCAAAGATATACCCAAATTTTTTAAATGTTTCCAAAATTTTGACAAACTGAAAATTTTGAAAACTGAACGTTTTGGCCAACGTTTCTTAAAACATGTTCACATATTTTTAGAAATATTTTGGACAATGTTTCAGACTTTTTTTTTTGAAATTTTCCAAAAATTTTTGGAAAATTTTTCAGAAATTGGAGGAAACTTTCAAAAAGTTTTAAATAATTTTCCAAAAACTTATACACTTTTTCAAAAATTTTGTTGTGCCACCGGGTCAACTTTTCAAAATGTTTCAAAAAATTATTGAAAAATATTTTTAAAAGTTTTCAAAACCTTTTTTTTTTACCCGGGATAATAATTAACGTAAGCAAAGTACCCGATTCTCATTCACATTCGGCTTATAGTATTATATTTAGTACTAATTTAAGTACTGAGGATCTTCAAGAAAAAACGTTTTTAAAGTTTTGATGTCAGCTAGAATTTCTGAGGTCTTATGTTTCCCTGTGAACTGTCTCTGAATTTTATTACTTATTTAAAAAATGAAAGGAGATTTCGTCTTGTATTGCACCTTATGTACTTTGTTATCGAATATATGTGCCATTATTACCCGAATTAGATTGATCAACAATTAAAAACGATAAGTAATATACAAGTTTGATGACTAATCAAATCATATTTCGCGTATACCTTCAGGATTTATATTGTCGATGTTATCAGTCACTTGAGTTTGAGTTTGAACTTCAAATATGATATTTGTTTAATTAATTTGTGGAAAGAACATAAGCATTTAGTATCTTAAAAACTAATAAACTTTTCCATTTGAAGATTTCTCCGAGGAATGTTATATCATCATATAAATGTTAGGGAAATTAGACCGACATATTAGTAATTTGTATTTTATTGCTTTTAACCGGTTGCTGAGGGACCGTGCAATTTAAAGTAGTATAAAAGCGATTTAAATGAAAGATAAGATATTGTAAGCGTGAGTTTATAATACAAACATGTGCTTGTGTTTGAGCCTAATGCTCAGTTTAATGTTATTAAAAATAATTAATTACGAAATGCTTCAATAATAGTCTTTTTAAGAAATCAGCGATTTGAGGGTGACGGCGACGATTAAAATCTACAAAATATCTTACAAAACAGGAAACAAAATTTATATTTGATCTGAAAATTAGCCTCAATATCATTTTTTTTCAAATAATGAAATGACATTCGCGTCATCGAACAGGACATACGTTTGAATTTACGGTATTGGGACAAGTATTACAAAATAATATGAAAAATGATTCTGGAGATAAATAGCATATGCCAAACGGAATCGGAAATCACATACTTAATTATGGCCTTTAATACCCCAACATGTTCAAAATTATCGGATATTTCCTGATTGTTTCATTGCTACGCACGAAAATACGAGGGAAATAGCCGGTGAATTTTGAAGGTAGAGGAGTACTCAGGAGATAATTTTTTTCATTTCGATTTAGCTCAGAGTACAGTATTTGAGAGACTTCTTCGTTATTCACAGGATGGGAAGGTCAATCATGTTTATTCATGATTTATTCATCATGTTTATTGAGATATAAATCTCATGATCACTAGGGCCACTGTTTTATGTTTGTTTTATCAATTGCTGCTAGCCAGCTCAGTTTAATTACACCCATTTTGCAATTAGCCTTTCCAAATCAACACATACTATCGTGTGGATTTGGCGATGATTGAAACGATATCTGTTAAATTTGTAGAAAGCAATCCACCGGCGGGTCTATGCCTAAATATTTGCTGTCAAAAATACTTCTTCAAAACAACTTTTTGTCCAAAACACTTAAAAAAAAACCTCCGCCATAATATCGTTGCGTAAAAAAAAAAAATTTCCCCTAAAAAACAGCGTAAAATAAACATAACTGGAAACTACTCCTCCATTAAAATATTTTATTATAAAAACTCAAGACAGCTCAATCAAAATGAATACCAAAACATAGGTAGTATAAAGGCAAACATCATTTACAGTGTGAACTTCAGAGCAACTCCTTTTAAATATTTAAAGTAAGAACGATTTGCATAATCGTGAACAACATTGCTCAAACCCTCATCATAAGCAACATAACACTTATGTTTTCGCGTTACGATGCCACGACCAGCTAATTGTTTCAATAAAACCTCAGTAACCCCTTAAAAATTTCAAAATTGAAAATTTTGATACTGTGAATTTTTTTTTGAATAAAATTTTTCATGACAAAAACGAGAAAAAAGTCGTAAAAAGAAGTTGTCTTCTTTTAGAGTTTATTATAATGAAGTGTTTCTTGTGAAGAAATGAAATTGAAAAAGTTGTTAAAACCAAGTTTTCGTGACGAAGTTTTTTTAACATGAAATATTGAGACCGGCTCTCCCACCGGCTACACAGGATTTATCTTTTGATAAAGTTCAATTCAGTGCCCATGGAGGGAACCTAGTGTCCTAGTGTTGATCTGTCAGAGATCTCCCTGACAGTGTGACCCATACGTGACGATTTATTTTTTCGCGAAAAGAATTTTTTTGTTTTTTTTTTCATAAAAATTTAATCATTTTTTCGTGGCCGGGGAAAGATTGAAACAAACCATGTGATCGGAATACTGTACTCTGATTAGCCAAATTTGAAATAAACAAGATAATTAATAAAATTTTGTTTTTTGCGATAAATCTAATAATTCATGCGGAGTTCTTTTATTCTACTTCAAATAGTAAAATTGCTGAATAATTCGTTCATCAGTTACATCTTCATTTCCGTTGAATGATTATATTTAAGCTTATCTGCTAAAAGGGCCACATCACAAGTCCTATAACTGGGTCAATGATCGTATTCAGGATTTGTCTGTTTCTATTCAGGAAAACACATAACAGATGTTTCGAGTGCAGCAGCAACAGGGCTCTTCGATCCCTTTACAATGGGTTGGTCGGCTTGGGCGCAGGATCTCTTCAAAATTCCAGCCTCAATGTTTCCACAAATCGTCGATACTGCCGGGAATTTCGGCGACACTCCCGAGGACATATTCGGCGTGCCAGTTCGCATCACCTGTTGCGTCAGTATTATAACAGTTGAATGGGGTCGATTGATTCATTCCAAGTCAATTGATCGAGTTTATCGGGGGAATGGCTGATTCATAAATTTTGTAATGTTTGAATTGATGAATTTTTCTCTCAATCCATTAATATCCACTCTACTCGTCACCATTCCGTTCTTATTAGACGGTTGTATACTAGGCGAAACGATACTCAGAATTTTTTAATTACTCTGGTAATATCGGCAATTCTGGTAATATTGGCATAATCACTTGGGATTACCTAGAGGATTATCCTGTTGGCTACTTTACATAAACAACGCAATTTTTCAATTTAGAAAATTATATTTTCGGGAAATTATCTGCCTAGAACATCTTTTTTTAATGTCAAATTCCCATTCAATACTTTTTTTTATGTTAGAAGAATGAAAACTGTTGGGACGCAAAAGTTGGACTGTTCTTAACATTTTATGCATTTACTGAACAGATGAACGATAAAAACATTTCCATTAATTATGCCTTTGAAGAGATAAATAATCGATCTCCATCGAACGCAACCTCGTATGTAAATAGCGCAAATTCAAAATTCATAGTCTGCGCTCATACGGAATCATCTACTGAATTTGAATGCAGTATTGCTTATTGAGATGACTTAAATATAATAGTCTCTAAGATACTATTTGCGCCAAATTAGTAGGCATAAAATTTTAGAATACAGATAAAATGACGCTCTTTTATGTGAATAAAAAGACGGAAAGTCTTTCATGGAGCTCAATGTTTATATAATACCTTACTAATTAGCAGTGGAGGTGACCTATCCCAATGCGAGGGTATTCATCCGTTCTCCTCTGAATTTTAAATGGGCAGTTAATTAATTTTTTTTTTCATTTGGGAGAGGTCTTACATGAAATGAAGTTGCTGGAAAAATTCCACTACCAGAGGAATATTCCTCTCCCCATTCGTGTGATCATCGAAGTAACAGGATTGGAATTTATTGAATTTTACAGATGGCTGATCAGGCAGCATCACTGTTTGGCTCTGGCTGCTTTCACCCGGGAGATCTGAAGGTCACCATGGGCACAGGAACATTCCTAGATGTTAATACAGGAAGTCAACCTCATGCATCCGTTGCAGGTGATTAGCAGAATTCAATACTAGTAGAACCACTTCGATAATCAAGTTGTGAATTTCCGTAACAAGATGTTGAATTTTTCCAGAGCATCTACAAGAAACATTTCACATCTCTAATTCCGATGAATTGGATATATGAGTAATTGATCTCTTAAATTAGTGGTTTTGGTATGCAACGAAGACTGCAATACCCTTCTTTCAAAATAATATTTGATTTTTTTCTAAAGTTCTGTTATAATTGTGTTTGGTGCTAAAGTTTGCAATGACATCGTTTTGGGAGTTCTAGGATTTTTCTAATCTATAATTATCTTTACAACTGGGTACATATTGTTCAAGGCGAAAAGTGAAAACTAGGATTTATCCTTTCTTGAATATCATCCTTAGAATATTCCTTGAGGACTTGAAGCAAGTACTGAATTTCTCTCTCGTTTTAAAAACCTTTGGTATATTCTTTGGTTCCATTCTTATATGAGATCTATGTCCTGCATTGAATTACCTTTTTGAAACATAATATTGAACGTGCAATTCTACAATTCGATAGTATTCGTGAAAATAAGGACTCGTTGGCGGAGGGGGTGGGCGAAGCGAGCGAGGGCTTGATCCCTAGGCGATACTTGTAATAATTCTCTCTTGTTTGGAAAAAATATTTCATACGATTTGGTCTAAACCTTCATCTCATAATACTTTTTTAAATTCCAGGCTTGTACCCTCTAGTTGCTTGGAGAATCGGTTCTGAACTGGTATACGCAGCTGAGGGTGCCTCCAACGATACCGGAACTCTTGTTGAGTGGCTCAAGACCATAGGTACCACATAATTAGAGTTTCCTTATTTGTCTTTACTGATGAATTTCCTCACGGCTGAATGGCGAACGACTTTGATCATTCCTAGACCTATTTCAGGTATTATAAGACAGCCTGAGGAATTGTCAGATCTCGTGGACTCTGTGGACAACTCCGACGGCGTATATTTCATTCCAGCCTTTAGTGGCTTGCAGGTGAGAAAAAAAAGCTTAGCTTTCATTATCGAAACAAAATGCTAGGTATTTCCACATAGGTCAGATCTTTTAGCGACATTTGTCCTACGTATTTCAATGTTAGGTGTCTTTAAGAAAATGTAAAATTAATGTTGCTTGTATTTCAGGCACCAATTAACGACCAATCAGCAGCGACGGGATTTCTGGGCGTAAAACCTACCTCAGGAAAGGCTCACATGGCTCGAGCTGTTTTGGAGAGCATAGTGTTTCGAATTTTATTACTCTATGAGTCGCTATGCATGGAAACACATCGATCTTACACTTGCATTCGGTGAATGAGGCAATATAACAATTATTTTTTAACAATACGTCAGAATAAAAATTTGACAACCCACCGATTTTTCGGTGAATATAAAGTGACAGTTTATAGATACTCCGCGTGCGCAAAATCCCACTCTCCACACATTGTGATGAAATAGTATGTTTCGTAACATGTGAAAAAAAATGCTTTTTGGCGAGTGGGAGGTTTATATCACGAGCCGAAGGCGAGTGATATAATCCCACGAGTCAAAAACCACTTTTTTCATGTGTTACGAACAATATTTTT
>JAPYZM010008420.1:0-10248 GCA_030522845.1 Psyttalia concolor | reverse complement strand
AGGACCAAGGAAAAACCTCACCCTGAGGGGAAAACCTTGGCCAGGTACAGTCGTCTCTGTTACGAGACTACCGCTCGGCAGTGAATCCTGAGATCAGAGAGCTACAAATTTTTACAAATTTTGACTGCCGGGGACGGGAAGCGAACCCGGGTCATCGGCATGCCAGTCTAGCACTCTAAGCGCACGGCCACTACCGTCGCTTGTGGTTTTTATAATTTTAGAAACAAATTTCTAGGCTTAAAAAGCCAACGTAATGGTTACTAGGCAATGAAGCTGTTGGAAACGATCGTATAACTTTGAAGCACTACTGATACTACTGAAATTTCAAAATTCTCAGCAGCGTAACGACTACAATTCTTGAATACATTGAAAATTTCAATGGAGTAGAAATATTCAATGCCGAATTATACTGAATTTTCCTGTATTTTCTGATCTGAATAACGATATTCAATGTGACTAGTTTGAAAATTCAGGAATATCTTCAACCGTACTTTCTGGATTTCTGTTAATTTTCGACGTCAATAAATCTGATATTTCTTGTTTTCATTAATCTCCCGACGAACCATTGAATTTCAATAACCAATTCTTATTAAATTCCAGCTAAAACCAAAAGTAGAAAAAAATTCAGAGAAATTAACTGGAAATTTTAGACAAAATTTTTTAACTACACGTAATGGAATTTAGTTAAATCTATCGTTTTGTCATGTTCGAATCAATTTACGGTCATGAAAATTTGCATTAGTCCATAATATCAACAAACAATGACTTGTCATTTTTCAACAAGAGTGATTCTGTGCATCTTATATGTAGACAAATCATGATTCAATCAATTTCGTGCTAAAACACTGCGCCAAAAATAATTACTTTGATATTTAAAACATCCAGTAAAATCCGTTGGATGATGTCCGTGAAAAGAATCGAAAATTGGTTCCGTTATTTAGAACGAAGATCTTATTCTCTTAATGCCAGTGTAGACAAAATATTTTGATTTTTTAAACAAGAATTGAAAAATGAACAATTAGAGAGCCTCGCAAAAGACAAATACTGCTACTTTCGGCGTGCATTAATGAACATTTTTCCATTCAGTTTTGATTGCTGCCATGATTCACTCGTCCATAATTCATCACCCTCAATCTCTTTATCTCTCCCAAGAAAAAAAAATTCAAGCGCTTCAATTTATTTAAACGAGATATCCCAGACATTTCTCTCCATCCTGACTGGCGCTAATGCTTCTTTAAAATAAACCGGATTCTCATTACTCAGTGAGTATACCAGAGACAATATTCAATTACAAAAATTTCCATTTTCAATCATTTCAGAGCAAGGACAGAATACGAGTAAAAAGAAAACTACATTTTCGCGACTGCTGAGAGGACTTAAGACACACAGGAAGGAGAAGCAGGGTCAGTCTCAGGGTTCACCAAGGCACGGGCGTGCGAGAATGGGAGTTCCGCAGAGGGTGAGTGTCTCGCCTTTTTATGTCTCATAATTCGGTATTTTTTTCGGTCTTCAGTTACTCGAACTAATAATTTCATCAGTTGTTAGGGGTGAATTACGCCCTTCTATCCGGAGAATTGACGCATAGGTACGCTTATCGAAACAAGAAGTAAATCAATGTGTTATGTTTATTTATTTATTTTTTGTAAAAACTATGATCACACGATCGTACGTGAAAGTGTTCTGATTCTTTTCGTCCCTCAATATTCCATTTTTGTAATTAATTTTTAATCTTTATCGTAATAGCCCCCTCGTGTGGATTTAATTTTTGAACAATTATGGATCTCAATGGAAAGATCCTTGAGATGTGACTAAGATGTTTTGGGTTCCAATCCCGAGTCCGTATGATAAAAATTTATTATTATTAATGTCTTATTTCCAATTATCAATAGGGCCTGAGGGCCATTAACCGTCATATGATGCTAATATGACGCTCATAGAAACTATAGCCGCGCTTGCTTCCCGTCCCATATCATCTGATCTTGATGAATTAATAAAACCGATTATGGCATTGATATTTAATCATTAACATTCATAAAAATAAACAGTGCGTTAATAATGACACCCAGCAGGAGTAAAGCTTCGCGTGTTTGCAATTCAAATGACTCTAATATACACTTAAAAAAAAGTACTGACGATGGGAGTACAAGATCCTGACGGCTAGTGAGAAAAAAACTATTCACAAGCACCAACGGATTTTTCCCCGGAAGAGCAATTTCACACTTGTTCGAAGTTCTGAAGTACTGGGTTCTAGTGTTTATCTCGAAGTTCCTAGTTACTTGGAGCGAGTCCCAATTTTACTGGTGACAAATGCTGAAAACACTTGCGGTCAGTACCACACAGAGAAAAGAGTGTCAAATTTAAATACAACTTTGCATACAACTTTTTTTTGTGTTTTATTAATTGAGGGAAAACTTGCTTTAACAAAAAGGGGTTTTAAATGGAGAGAGAGGATAATAAAGGAGGAGGGGTCGTTTTATCGATTGCTTTTCTATTGAGACGAAATTTCTTGTTTGGACAGGATTTGTTCCTATGAAGGGGATCCAAATTTTTAATATCAAATTTTTCATAAAATATTTCCAAGTCCACATTTATGATTTGAAGAATTTGTTATTTCAATTTTTTTATTCAAAATTTTTCTTTTTCATTTCAGCACTTTCGTGTTTTCTACAAGTGAACTACTTTCATAAAAAGTAATCTCCTTCTAATAACAGAATCTCTAATAAAATTGCTGTAATTGCAAAAAGTAATCATGGTACTTGCGGAAAGTACCTCGATATGTTAGTCAGTTCATTACTTTTGACCAGAATTTGTCAAACTTTTTACAAGTAACTAGCCTCAAGTAAGAGGTGGCATTGTCCGCTCGTACAATTTTTTCTTTTTCCGTTAATTTTACGTAAATAACTAAGATATCCACTAAACTAAACTGTCTCCACTCGACCCGTGATTTCATAGTCACTCACGAGACGGTGCGTTGTGTCCCAGAGTTCCCCTCCTTTTATTGACAATCCGCGCTTCGACCTACCCTCTACCGCCGAACGAGTATGGGACAGCCAGCCAGTGCTCCCCACCACGCACCCCTAACTCAATGCCCCCAACTTAACTTATTCCCCTCAAATCGTTTCACAAATTTGTGACATAGGGGTATGTTTCTGGCTTATTTTGCCGGGCCAAAAGACGGTTCACTTCAAAGTGAAGCTGAAAAAGTTCAAATTCAACTTCCGCATCCATAGAATCCAAATGTTTCGACGTTTCTCGATTCCAATTAAACTTGATATGAACGAAATTTTCTATTTTCAACAGTTATTGTAGAATAGTCGTACAAAGCAGCGGTGAATTCTAAGTGGATGGATTTCTATCTACGCTAATAGTAACAGGTAGTACTTTACGCTCAGTCCATGCAATACATTAGTTGTCTACATGCAGAGACATTGACATCCATAAAGTGAATTGCGCACATATACCCAGGTGCCGGAATCCAAGCTTGAACAATGGGTTCAAGCTTGGTTCAATCTAGGATACCAATCCTTGGGACTCCTAGCTTGGACCAAGCTTGAACCTGTGGTCATAACTAGGTAAAACCAAGCTTGGTGATATCCTGGGGACCAAAGCTTGGACACCGAGCTAATTCCAATCAGTGTCCAAGCTTGGTACTCCAAGCTTCCACTCAGGGGCTTGAACCAAGCTTGATCCTGTGGTGATACCCAGGTAAAATCAAGCTTGGTAATATCCTAGTTCCACTCATGGTCCAAGCTTGGTATTTCAATGCCAATTGCAATGGTGGTTTCCCATGTCAACTCCTATCTTCTATAAGAGTGCAGCGGTACAGTGTAGGACCCACAGCCGCATGCATAGGGTGAGGATAGGGCCGATTAGCCGTATGGAGGGCAGAAAGAGGGCCGTAATATAAAAAAAAAAACTCACCCTTACAATCCACCGTTTGAAGTCTAGCCAGACGATTTCAAATCCATTAATGAATGAAATACGATATTAAAAAAATTATGTAATGGAATTCATATAAGCGATTCTAGTCATTCTTTAAACGATTTCCGAGATAGTCTAGTGGTTAGGGCGTAAGATTAGTATGGGTAAAGTTGAAGGTTCGATCCCCGGTTCCGGCGAATATTTTAAGTTAGCAAAATCCGTTTTTCAGGTGTGCTGACGACGTTGGGGATTAGTAATTAGTGAATAATCAATGAAAAAATCAATTGCGAATACATTAATTTTGTTTTTTTTTCATTAATTATTAATAAAAGTACGTTGCCCGGCTGCCGAACAAACTTGATTTCGACGCTGGGATCTAGCTTGAAGTTCGAGAGCTCCGAACAAGCTCGGCTTCCAATCTTGGACCAAGCTATGCCACCAAGCTTAAACCGATATTACATATCAAGCATTAACCAAGATTGGTTCAAGCTTAGAGGACAAGCTCGTACCAAGCTAGTCTAGTCTTGCTCCAAGCTTGGATCAAGCTTGCACCAATGGTCAATTCCCACCTGGGTAGTCGATTTGGACGGTTATCATGGGTGTCCCTATAGCGTTCAATTGAGGTGGACATTGGGCAACAGCTGGACGCCCATTGAATTATTTTCATCTGTTTACAAATTCGTAATTAACGAGGTCATTAAGGAAAATCAATTTCATGGCCTCCCTATATACATGGCGCATGCATCATGTATCCGGTCGTTACGGTAATTGGGATAATTTGAACTTGGAAGGTAGATACGAGTTATTTTATGGGAGTTTTTATTGCCGATAAACGACTAGGTTTTTTTAATTAAATAATGCTTACCAAAGTTGAACAACCCAGCTAGGAACACTGTAAATGAAGTATATGTCGTATATATTGTTTACCTATAGAATATGTAATATTTGGCTGCATAGATATACGCATTTTCCCTACATGATCCCTTTCATTATTGTACTCTATTGAAAGCTCGAATGAGGGAGGTTCACGTTATGGTTTGTATTATGAGTTTTAATGTTCATTTTAGACAACTGATGAAAACTCTCGGTTACGAATGAAAACTAATTAAAAAGAAAAAAATTTCCAACGAATAATTTTAATTAGCCTCACATTTATTTTCCTTTAATTTTTTTGCGATCTCTGACGTATCAGTTATTCAACCGTCAGTGGAATTATACGAGTCCTCCGAGAGAAATGTGGTAAAAATAGAAATCATTTACTGAAAATATGTGGGAAAGGTACAGTTTCTATATGTGGTCGAAAGATAAAATATTCTCAACACAAACGATATATACGGTTATGGATTCTGATTTAAAAATTCATGTTTTGGTGCCGGTATGCTACTTATATAACTGCGATGTGCTCTTTATACGACCCCGGCTGAACTCCACATTATTTTGACATAACTTGACATGACTTGACTTGCAGGTGAACCTCACATGAGCCTTATATGAGCCGTACGGCCCTTGCATAACCTCTACATGATCCTAATGTGACTTTTAAGTGAATGTCATATTATCTCCCTATAATTCCAAGATGTCTTTCTCATCACTTCCATCGAGTCCTTCCTCACTAATTTGACACTTATTCTAACCTTAACACTTGTGACTTTTGGTTTGGAGGCCGAAATTTTGAGAAGTCAATTCAGATCTCTATGCTATAGACTAAAACAATTTTCATCCTTCAAACCTTCACCTCTGGCAAAGTCTCTCTGAATTCACAATACTCTAGTCACTTCACAAGGCTGACAAGTGAAGTGTACCCTTGTGGTCCACAGGTTCTGCATTCTCTGAAATTTGGTAACACAGCCCACAGGCTACATGTGATACCGCCGAATATGACCCTGGGTGGGAGCGCATGATGCCAAAGCTCTCTGGAAGATATATTCCATGTGTCTATTGTGAGTCCAATATGCTTGCAATACACATCTCCATTGCTGCACGCCTGTCGCTCCACCTCCAGGGATCATATTGGGGCTATACATTGTGAATATGCAACGTCAAAGTGGTTGCAAAACCTCTCGACTTTGTAGATATGATCAAAGGGATGTCTGGCACATGTCAAACGACTGATGCTGGGTGTTTTGGCGCCTTTCGAATGTCTGGTTATCATCGTTACTAACCAATTCGCGTAATCCACTTTAGGTGTCTCGATCTGTTCCCGTCTCCATTGATGAAAATTCCACCGATGTATAGTGGAACGTTTGGAAGCTGCGGAATATAATGCCTTTTCATTGAATCCATCATCCCAAAATCCACTTTTGCTTGAAAATTCTCACTGTGGTACACGGCAAGGCCTACATGAGCGTTTCATTAATTACTAGCCAGTGAGAGCCGCGCTGTTGATATAGTTCAAGTCCAATTGATACGAATCATTTGAGCATTATACACCATCAAATTTGATCCTCGACACTCCATGAATCATTCCCATTTGCAGAAATCGAATTGATGGGACTGAATATAACAGAAATATTACTTCGTTATCAGCGATCATTATAAAATAATCGCCAAATATCATCTTGATACCATACATTGTGATTGTGCAACAACTAAGTGGTGGCAAAACCTCTCGACTTTGTAAATATAATCAAAGGTACATTTGGGGCTTTTTGATGTCTATTGGATGTTTGAGTATCATCATCACTGATCAATTCGCGTGATCCGTTGTTGATTATTGTTGTCTTGACCTGTTTCATTCATCATTAGCAAAAATTCAACCGGTGGGTGGTAGAACATTGATGGGCTGAGGAATATGATACTTTCGATTAGGGAATTGGTGAACCATCAATTTTGACCATAAATGCATCAAATCATTGACATTTACTGAAATAATATTCAATGTGTTCAACGTGTTCATTTTGAAATTCCTCATACGTAAATCCGAAGTCTACTGACCGATCTTCTCTGACATTGCTAATATGAAACGCTAAAGTGCTTGCAAAAGATCTCAATTTTGTAAATATGATCAAAGGAACACCTGGCACGTGTTAAACGACTGATGCTGGGCTTTCGGGCGTCTTTGGAGCATCTGAGTATGGATATTGCTGATCAATTTATGTGATCTATTTGAGATGTCTCAACCTGTTCCACTCTCCATCACTGAAAATTCAACCAATGAGTGATGGAACGTTGGTGGACTGAGGAATATCATGCCTTTTCATTAGATCCATCATCCCAAAATCCACTTTTGCTTCAAAACTCTCACTCTGCTA
This sequence comes from Psyttalia concolor, assembly GCA_030522845.1. NCBI lineage: Eukaryota > Metazoa > Arthropoda > Insecta > Hymenoptera > Braconidae > Psyttalia > Psyttalia concolor. Next base: position 3,076 of record JAPYZM010008420.1, on the reverse strand, counting down.
CACTCCAGGGCATGCATCACAGCTTCGCTAACCACTAGCCAGTGGGAGCCGCTCAGCGTAATTCATGGGGCTGTACTATATATTGGTATAATTCAATTCTACTTGGTACCAAACCACCGTCTATCCCACAACCTAACGTAAAGCTCTCTTCTACTCTATTCTAGCTGTGAGAAGGTACTTTCCACCGTGAAAATTCAATTTTCAGCGTTCAGTTTGGTTTTAATGCGCTGATGTTATGGCAGCATGTGTACATCGGTTTTATTTCTCTCGTATGAGTTTTTTTATTCTGTCCTAGTTCAGGATGAAGGCCAAAGCGGGATTGCGAGCGAGGATTAATAGATTTTTTTAGGGGGTTGAAGTGCAGAATTTCGGGCATTCCGTTGATTTAGATTCGTGCATTGAGAAGAAAATAGAATTTATTAATTAGATATTTTTGGGACAATCAAATGATACAAATGTACACAGAAAATCAATGTTTGAATTCTTATTCGATGAATATTTGTGGACAGAATGCCATTTTTTTTCAGTGAAGGAGTTTGAAATGTTGGAAGTTTTGGGATCTTTCTCATTGGGGAATACTTAATGTCATGACAAAGGTTCTTGTTTTATGCAATGACGAAAATTACTCTCTCTACATTTCAATACAATCATCTTAAACATAGAAATTTCGGCTCTCTCAAGACTTGTGTTGGGAATAAATCTGCGCTGGTTGACACTTCACTTCTCGATGAAGAAAATCCCTTTATTCCGAAAATTTATAACAAACGTTTCATATCACAGGCGCTCAGAATCCCGCGATTTAACCGAGCGAAGCGATTCGGACCCTGTGCCATGAAATTCGGTGTGTAAACGGCATATTTCGGATTTCCTTGTTTGGGGGAGGTTTGTGGCACTAGCCGGAGGCGGGTGTGCACCAATTGCACAGTATACTATTTTTTTACTCAGTTCCAAATTCACTATGGAAGAAATGTCTGGATTTTCTCAAGACGACATTCAGTTTTCACACGGGCGACAGTCATAAAATCCGCGGGGTTTTCCATCGAGAGGTAAAGTGTCAACACATGTGCACACGACAAAAAAAAAGGGTCTCAATTCACGCGGACTGACCCCATCAGACCCTGAACCAACCAATATAGAAATACGAGATTAAAAGCACCACTTCTTTTAATTATTTGCAATGGAAATGAAAGAAACACCCAATCGAAAAGGCTAGACTCCCCCCCCCCCCTCAAAGATTCCTCAGTTGGAGAAAACTGAGTAAAAAGGATAAAGAGGCTAGTCAGTCTTGCGTTGAAGCTATCTTCTCTTCTAATTCTTAAAAAATCGCCGTTTCAAGCACAATAATATAATTAACGTGTTAACGGTAATGTGCTACTTCACCAACCTCTCATCTAATACTAAATTTTGTTTTAAATTGTTAACCCAATTGAACAAAACCTGTCAATAAGTATGTCCTTGAGTTAACCCAGCACCTGTGTGGTGCAAAGAGTGGGGGGTGAGGTTTACTGGTGGGCCCTAACTCGACAAATTTGAAATCTTTGGAAAACCATTGCGAAGAAAATTTACGAAATAATTCAAACAATGAATTGAATAACCATCAATAACAATCAATTGAATAACCACTTTTAGCGTTACCCAAGGCCACGGCGTGGACGTAGTGGTTGCAGGCCTCAAAGAAGAGCCTGTCACCACTTTACCAAAAATAAATTAAAAATAATAGACCAGCTTGGGTTACTTAAAAAGAAGGAATTATTGCCTCTGTTCTAACTATGATCTCCTTCGTCCCTTCTGACGATATTAAATATTAATAAATAAAGAATTATTCAGCTGTGATATACCTCAAGAGAACCATACAGTCTATCATGACTTTATTATATGGAATTACTTTTGATTCTGGCAATATTTCACAAAATTCGTAGAGGTTCATTTCAACTCTTTGTGTGGAAATTCGATAAGAAATAAACATGCTGACTCTATCAATTTCAAGGATAATAAATTTAAATACGATTTCAAATTAGTATGGATTGTGAAAAGTCGAAAGAATATCAAAAAATGCTTCTACACGGAACTGATAACCGAAAGTACAGTTGAACATAATTTTACTTATCCTCTTCAGCATTCCTTTGGTCCCAACTCCGTATTTCGGCACCGAGGTATTTAACTCTCTCCAAAACCTTTCAATGTTTTTGTGTGTGGATGTCATTATTGTCAGGATTGACGAATTGATATTCGTGGTTGACTTTCCGATGGATGAAGTGTTTGGTGTCAATTCCACGGTATCCTGGCCATCCGTCTGAATAGATCAGATTTCCTGGCTTAACCTGACGCACTATAATTTTCTGTAACGTTTCCGCCTTCCTATCAAGGACTGGCGTAACGAATACTTGATTGGTGTCTCTATCGTAAATCCCAAATATCCACTGCCCTCTCGATAAACTTCCTCTATTATATTTCCTCCCACCAATTTTTGTTTCGTCTACCTCGACTATTTTCCCCTCTCCCTCTAACTTCTTACTCACAACCACACCGTACGAGGCGTCAAGGACACTATTAATTTTACTGACCCAGAATCTTATTGTTTTCTTTGAAAGGCCATGTTCGATCATTAGGTTCTTAACTGTTATTTTATCAGAAATTATATAGTTTGTTATCAATCTAAATAAATTATTGATTTTAACTTTTGAATTAGCAAGCCAAGAACCTGTATACACACTGAGTTGTGTCTCACATTGTTTCCTGACTCGTTTTCCATTATTATTGAAGCTATCCTGTCTTTTTCTACATCTCCAAATTAATTTGTCCGGGTAATACTTCATTGCATCATCTCAATTATTGCAAAAATTGGGTGACCTCAATATTTCCCATCTTTTTAGCAATTTGATGATTTTTTCCTTGAAGAGGCTAATAGTAACTAATTGAAATTGTAGCAACATTATTGTTGTTTGAATAATTTAATCACTGGTTATTTGTTGGAAAATTTAAGAAATTTAGAATTTTGGATGTGAGGGGCTGTTGTATGTCTTTACTGTGTTTTTTTTTTTTTTTTTTTTTTTTTTTTTTTGTTTTTTTTTTTTCT